>JAAEAF010004292.1:0-87137 GCA_011037195.1 Triatoma infestans
CACCAAGGAGCCAGACCACCACACCACAGCTGCATACAGCATCCTTGGCTTCACCAACTTTTCATAAATCCAATGGACACCTCGGGGATTAACTCCCCAGGTCTTACCCGCTAATCTCCTACACTGCCAGAAAACTTCTGCCCCTTCTCCCAAATATACTCAATGTGGGCCCGCCAATTCAGCTTATTGTTGATGAGGACCCCCAAATATTTAACCTCTCTGCAAATTTGCAATTCCTTACCGAAGAGCCTAGATCTCCTAAGCCCTTCCAATTTCCTCTTCCTAGTAAATAAAACTAAAGAACTTTTGTCCGGGTTAACGGACAAGCCATAGTTCCTACACCACTGCTCCACGTAAGATAACGCCGACTGCATCAAGTCACCCACCACACTCAGATGCCTCCCTGTGGTTAGGATTATCCCATCATCAGAGTACATCTGCAGGTAAAATCCCCTACGGTTCATCTCCCAAAGTAGCTCATCCACGATGAGACACCACAAATGTGGAGACAAACTCCCTCCTTGGGGAAAGCCCCTACTAGCTTTCACCCTTCTCTCCGCAGCTCCCAAACGTGAATAAACAATCCTCGAAGTCAGGAGGTTAGCTATCCATCTGACCAGGGTCCCATCCACGCCCCTCTCCTCCAACAACACTCTAATTCTATCATGTGCCAGCTGTCGAATGCCCCCTCAATATCGAAGAAGCATCCCAGCGCGACGTTCAGTTTAGACTCCAACGTACGTTCAATTCTCCCCAGCAAATTATGGAGCGCAGACTCCGTTGACCTTCCCGCCAGATAGGCATGCTGATTCCCATGGAAGGTACTCTTTATGTCGCAATCCTCCATTAAGAAAAGGTCCACCAGCCTCTGTAAGCTCTTCAACATGAAGGACGCCAGGCTGATTGGCCTATAAGCTTTAGGGTCTAAATAGTCCAACTTTCCCGGTTTGGGAATGAACGCGACTCTACTAACTCTCCAAGCCCGAGGGATATAGCCTGAACTGAGGCTATCCCTCAGTATTTCTACCCATGTACTACCGAACATGTTCCAACTTTCCTGAATCAGCACCGGGTACAGACCATCCATACCCGGCGACTTGAATTTACTAAATGTAGCGAATATCCAACTCGCCCTCCTTAAAGTAACCACTTTACTTGCCAACTCCTTACCCTGTAAATTCACTCCCTGTACAACGGGTGAAACACCTGCGCACTCTCCAACATACTCCACATTATCCGGTAAATGTCTATCCAGCATCACCCGTAACACCTCATTTTGGTTATAGGTGATCTGTCCGTCAGGCCTCCTAATACTGTCCTAATACGACATCTCCCCGCTCTTGCCTAAAAACCTAATGACCCGGTTTACCTCCTGTTCCCCCTCCAAGGTTTCGCAGAAGGTCCTCCAAGAGTCTCTCTTCGTTCTCCGAATCTCCCTTTTATACTCTCGCTTAGTCTCAACGAACCGTTCCCAATCTTCCTCCGCATTACTCCCCCTAGCCTTTCTCCTTAGCCGCCTTATCTGTCTATTTAAGGCAGTTAGTCGGGCCGTCCACCACTGGACCTTCCTATGCAATACCTCATGCTCAGGGCATGAAGTCTCATAAGCGCGGACGATCGTGCGAGTAGTCCGATTCACTCTCTGATCCAGGTCTTCCCCCTCAACCGGCGGTCTACCCGGACCTAACCTATCATTTCCCAAGGCCGAGGCGAAACTGCCCCAGTCCGTTCTCCTCGGATTTCGAAACTTCTTCACCTCTCCCATCCCAAGACGCAGGGTGATTCTAATACCTCTATGATCAGACAACGTCCAGTCATCCATAACCTCCCAACCTGTCATCCAGGACAGAAATTGCCTGGAAGCCACCGTTATATCTATAACTTCTTCCCTGTTCCTAATAACAAAGGTAGGTTTCTTACCTCTATTTCAAAGAAAAAGGTTTCTACTTACCAAAAACTCCGCCAGTGTCACCCCGCGCCGGTTGGTGTCGCTGCTTCCCCACAGCGTGTTGTGTGAGTTGGCATCGAATCCGACCAGCAATGGCAGGTTCTCCTTTTCACACCACTCCACCAAACGCTCCACTTCCTGACCAGGTGGTGGCTCCTCTGAATCATAGGGTAGGTAGGCCGACGCCAAAACCAGTCTGCGTACTGCCTCTCCTATCCTAATCGAAACTACCGTCAGGTCTCTAGAACAGAACTCTCTTAACATTGAACACTCCATATGCTTAGACACCAGGACACAAGTCCTGGGCCTATCTACTCCACAATCATAAAATGTTCTCAACCCCATACCACCCCATCCGATCACACTGCCTCGGATGGTATAGGGCTCCTGAATTAAACCTACCATTAAGGGTTGTCCCTTATGACTTCAGCCATCTCCGCTACAACTTCCCTGCTCCTGTGTGTATTATATTGGTACACACAGAACATAAGTTACTTTCCTTCACTCTCCTCCTTGCCAGACTGGCCTCGTTTCCTCTCCTCCTTCCTTTTGAAGGTAATCCGGGTCAACTCATAGTAAGGCCTCCACTCCTTCTCTTCTAGAATCCGGAGTGAATGGGGATCTATAAAGAAAACCATCCACATACCTTTATCTTTCTCGAAGGAGCTGAGCACTCTCCAAAGATTTTGTCCTGCCAAGCGTTCGAAAAATCTCTCCAGCGGACCCCTCTTGCCTGGCACCCAAACTGATACCCTAATCATCTTTGGGATGTCCTCTCCCTCCAACATGACGTACTGGATGTCACCTCTGGGTGTGATAGCCTGTCTGGCTGTCCAAACCCTGGTCCTCTCGTCGCTGCAAGTGATAAGGAACATGCCCTCACTCACCACGCCGGACTCCTCAAATTGTGGCCACCAACCTCCTACTCCCAGTATCGTCCAGAGCACTCACAAGTTGTGCTCTGACGTGCTCCGCGTCGTCCTCGGACCACGGCGACTGTGGCTTCTTAGCCTTCTCCACTTTCGGGCGTTTAGCCTCGGGGACGCTTTCTGGCGTCTCCTCCGCACCCTTCTTCTTTTTCTTCTTTCTCTTTTTGCTGGACTCCCTTGTTTTGGTCTCACTCGGGGTCCGCCTTTCAGCGGTCCCCTCATTTCGACCAGGAGAGGCCAGCAGAAGCTCCTCAATGCTCTTATTTAAACTCTCTGTGGAGGCACCCCTCTCCAGGCCTCTCAAAGGAGAAGCCGGGAGGTTCCCGGCAGTTTCCTGCCTCGAGGATGCGCCCCCACTAAACTCACCTACAACATCTTTATTGGTGGAACAAGTAGCCATGACTACCGGTGTGCCTTGTTCCTCAACAACACCGGAGACCTTCCTGGTGATTTTCGCACCCTCATTTGCCACGGACTGAGGGCCTTTCTTTATTTGTTCTTCCATATTTTGTAGAGTTTGAAAGGGGGGATATAGTGTTGGTGAAATATATGTAAGTGTGGTGTTGAACTGTATGGTGTTTGCTGTTTCCTCACCAGGTCCCTACACTACAGGTACCTGGACGAATCTCCAGCGTGTGAGTCGCTCCCCCACACCTGCCCCAGGTCCTCCAATGTCCAAATAGACTCTCTGAAGTAAAGACCTGCTTTTGGAGGCCCAAAAATGGGCCCCGTCAGGGCGGCGTGAGATCGCTAGGGTGTCTGTGGTGTAAGTAAGTGAACATGTTACCACGGTGGATGCAGAGTAAATGTTGTGTAGCTCCGCAGTGGTGTCTGCCGCCAGAGCCCGATTAGCCGTGCAAAGCACGTTGTCCAGTCCCTGCGGCATGGACGCTCGGGTTGGTTCCAACCCCGCAACTGGAATCGCCTAAGCTTTCCACCAGTCACGGGTTGTTTAGGGACTTAATTATTGAGTTATTGTTGCTTATTTTAATGGTTTATATATATATTCTTACTTTGTAATTGTGTAGCGCTCAATTTCCGCTGACGTCGTTAGCTTCGGTCGAAAGCCGTATGCTTTTGTAATGTTCTTTTTTTGTAATGAATGTATATATTTCTGTTTAATAAAGTTTATTATCATTATTATTATCTAGCTGCTGCTAGTGCTGCGCAATATATTAAAGCATGGATTTCTTCGAATGGATTTGCATCTCGCAGCATTGGAGGAAGAATTGATTCATTCATGACACCGACAGCTTTTGCTAGTCTTACAGATGTTTTCTGTCGGGGAAATATTGGTCTCTTCCTGAGGTCAGATCCCGCATATTCCAACAATGCGACTCCATTTGTACTCTCATTCCCTCATAAATTGGATCTACTGTATCCTTAACTGCGTTCTAGGGTGTGCAGCCGGTTCTGATTGAAATTCTTCCATATCCAGTTGGCGAAGTTGTGCATTGGATTTGACCACCTCTCAGTTCTTTTTCCTCACCTATTCTTATCTTATCCTCCGATCTTGCGCAATTAATCGGTTCCGGAAAATTACTCTCAGCTGAGCCGTTACTGGGATTCCTGGTAATGTTCACTGAAGGCAGAAAGCAGTTTTTCTCTATAAGCGATTCTGTCCGTTGCATTATTGGTAACTCGATAGTACATTCGCACGATGAATTCGTTAACTTCTCGGGTCCACTTCATGCAAACGCGCCTGCGCCCAGCTTGAGTGGTCTCAGGGAACATCCCTCGAGGGTCACTATCAGCAGTCTCACCTTGAAATGAAGATGAAGTTTGGCTGATTCTTGTGTCGGCTGTAGCAGTTTCGGGTTGCCCGGTTCTAACCCGCCTGTTCAGCATAGTACCAGTAGTGGTTCGTCCGCTATCACGTCCAGCGCTAGCTTCAGACCGTGCCCTGGCGATCTCCAGACTGCAACAGTATAACTCGATTCCTTAATCTTCTCTCCATGTTTGGGTGTTGCTTTATACCGGCAGCCAGGTTATGAACGGAAGAGGAAAAGGGACGGGATGATGATAAAGGAAAAGGGGAGGAAACCCTCACTATCACGGTCAGCGAGTGCGAAGGTCTTTTTTAGTCGCCTCATACGGCAGTCAGAGATACCGTAGACATATTCTTACCCGAGTCTTCATAGGTTTATTATTATTATTATTATTATTATTATTATTCATGATTAGTATACCAAATTTAATCAAATCCATTGGTGTTTTTATTAAGAACATCGCAGAAATCTAAAAACTGGTCAGTAAACGACCACTTCCGGTTTACCTTTTTTTCTTCAAACTCGGAATTTTGGAAATTTATTTATTTCAGATTAATATTATAAAATTGTATAATAAAGAATTTGGTAATAAACTAGCAGCACTTTAAAGGACAACATAAGCCCACCTCTCCCCTAAAAGTGCCCTTAAATGAACTTTTCCGGAGAAATTTTTCAAATAAAAGTTGTGGTAAAAAGTGTGTGTGGTAAAAAAAAATCAGTAAAGTGGTACTTCCGGTTGAGGAATTTTGACAAATAACTTACTGTCGGGTCCCATGATGATACCTAAACGGAATATTAAGTTTGAACTTTCTGCGATTTTTCGTTTTTGAGTTATGCTGTTCACATTCATAGACCATTTTCTATAAACCACTTTTTTGGACCCAGGGACCTCAAAACAATTACTTCCGATGAAAACACGATATCGAAAGTTTGACACTATTACAATACTTCTTCTTACTAGGCACTAACAGAAAGTAAAATAGAAACATCTGGCCTTAGAGAACTCCTTCTTAACCTAGTTAGGTCTTAAAAACACTTCTAAACAGTTTATAAACTGATTCTGCTCTGTGCAAGTCTATGTTTTCATGTTGATGATCGGCGAATGCCCGAAACCAGTTGTGACCACAGAATGAACTACCGTGGAAAATATCTCTGTAACTTGCGGTATCACTATTACTCTATCTCTGTAGAACTGACAATAATTAAACATATATTGAAAAATTCCAATTTCTAAGACAAGTTATTAATCTCAAATATTATCCAGCATTGCCGACCCAACCATATTCAGAATTTTGTTTAGTTTTCTTTTCTAACCACATTTATTGTTTCGCATTTATTTGTAACTTCAAAATTTTTAACTGTATTTTTGTTAAATAAATATCTTATTTGTAGTTTTAATAACTGATGAGAAGTTATTATGTTAACACAAAATTTGCTGCTCTTGAAAGGACATACATATAAACAAAACAATGACAAAAAAAAAATTACAAATGAATGTTTGTCCTTCAATTGGATAATAACTTGGAGTATAGTCTGTAATTGACAATTTTAAATAACAGTGGTCAAATAGTTAAACAAAGCTTGGAAAAGCAATAATGTGTGTGTATTTTGTATATTTTCATATATTTATTTTACATTAAACAGAACAGTGAAAACCTAATAATGATTGCCTTGTTGTGGTGGCTGGTTCCGCAGAGCTGGAAAACATCGGAGACATTTTCCGTGATAGCCTGCTTCATTTTGTGGTCATCGACCTGTTTCGGGTGTTCGCCCATCTTCAGGTTGCGTTTGTCAGACAGTGTGATAACACATATTTGCACAGAACAAATTGAGTTGCACTCTGAGTGTGTAAACTGAATTTGCTCTGTTCAAGTCTGTGTTATCTCACTGCCTGACAAACGCATCCTGAAGATGGGCGAACGTCCGAAACCGGTCGATGACCACAAAATGAAGCAGGCTATCACGGAAAATATCTCTAATGATTGCTTTAATGAATCCGATCAGTATACAGAAATAGTATTAGCATTTGAAAATGTATTAGTATATTTCCATCATACTATCAATATGAGACTTCTAAATTAGAAAGAGATAACTGAATAATTTTTATAACTGAATTGTAACTAATGGTAGTCACTTTATGGTACTCATGAAAATAGTTACATAAAAATTTCAGAAAATGTTTGCTACAATTTTTCAGTATAAACATTTACTGAATTTTGGTGTAACTATTTTCATGACTATGGTACCATAAAGTGTATAATTAGTTAAAATTCAGGGATAAAAATTTTTCAATTACCTCTTTCTAATCTCCGATTGATAGTATGGTGGACCGCCCACGACAAATCCAAACCAGAATGGGGACCCACATGTAAGCGTGGTAGGGATATTAATAATCTAATACTCGCTCGACTAGAAGCCATGTTATTAGATCTAAAATTAATAAAGTTATTTCTGGTATCAAACTTGAAAATAAAAGGATAATAGCAAAGGTGGATTTGCTTGAAAAAAAATTCTTGAAAGCTGTCAGTTCAGTCTGGAAAAAGACTTGTCAAAAAAATAACAGAAATTCTCAAACTTAAAAAGTAAAATATTTTATTAAATAGGGAAAAGGAAAACTTATTTTTTAAAAACGAAGTACAGCATACTGAAGTAGTTGATAGTATAAGGCAGTTAAGATAGGTAACAATGGAATGAATATTCTGAGTTTTTTTCTTTATAATTCACATTAACTTTTATATAGCTGTAAATAATATGTTAGAAATGACTTGACTTTTTTCATTAAAAAAAAATCTTGTGTGAAACACTCACACAACTTTCTCTTACTCCTGTTCTCAAAATTATAATTGACAAATTTTATAGTTTGTGTACCAAATTTGATGAAATTCGTCGAAAATTGAAAAAACTGTTCAGTGAAAGCGCACTTCCGGTTTACTAATTTTCTTGAAACGCGAAATTTTGGCCGTCTATTTATTTCTAATTAATTTTTTTGGATGATAGAATTGTATAATCAACTATTATACCACTTTAGAAAAAAAACATAAACCACCCCTCCCCTAAAAGTGCCCTTAAATGAATTTTCCCAGAGAAATGTTTTAAATAAAAGATGTAGATCTTTGTATGTTTAGTTTATATAACGAGTTTCAAGAATATCGTTGGAGCCATTTTTGAGAAAATCGCGAAAAAATCATTTAGTAAAGTGGTAAAGTAAACGCACTTCCCGTTATCCGATTTTTCAAACTCGGAATTTCAACAAAATATTCAATTCTAATGAACAGATTGTGATTTAGATGATAGAATTGTCTAATAAAGTGAAATAGCACTTTAGATAAAAACCTAACCCCACCCTTCCTCTTAACTGCCCTTAAATGAATTTTCCCAGAGAAATGTGTCAAATAAAAGTTGTAGCTTTTTGTATGTGTAGTTGATATAGAACGTTTGAAGAAAATCGTCGGAGCCATTTTTGAGGAAAACGCAAAAAATTAAAAAAAAACAACTAGCAAGGTGGTACTTCCGATTGAGGAATTTTGACAGATAACATACTGTCAGATGCCATTGTGATATCTAAACGGAATATCAAGTTTCAATTTCTACGATTTTTCGTTTTTGAGCTATGCTGTTCACACACACACAGGCATTTGCTAAAAACCACTTTTTTGGACTCAGGGGACCTCGAAGCGGATATTTCCGGTGAAAACTCGATATCGAAAATTTGACACGATTACAATACTTCCTCTTACTAGGAGTAAGAGAAAGGAATTAGCTATTCTACAATCTGCAACATCATTAAATATCAGTAAAGTATTCTCCAGCTACTAACTTCCGGCTAATAAAAAAAAAAAATCAGTGGTTTGATAGTGATTCACTATTGGCCAAAAAATGTATGGCTAAGTTTTAGTTAAATGTAACAAATTTAGATTTGAGAAATTTTGGCACCATATATGGAAGCTCGCAAAGACAATCTATCGTAAGTTTCTAAGCTAAAGAAAAAAGAATTTTATAAAAATAAAATTAATAAAATCGCCTTCACATATAATTCTAAAGAGGGAAATAAGTAGCCTAGAACTTGGTGAGACATATTTATTGTAAAATCATGCAGTTATGTTATAAGGGAATCTACTGTGGACTATTGGACTGTGATTAACATGCATATTTAAATCAGTTTGAAGAAAATCGATTAACCAGAACTATGACTACAGCTTTATTAGTTTTTTTATCATTATCACGAAAACTGCAATACTTTTCTTTAAATTTGGAATGCTCATTGCATACACATACACCTTTCACATTTATTTGAAAAAGGTTTTCTGGAAAAATTGCTTTTACTGGTTGCTCGAGATGATTCCTGGAATTAAATTTATTTCTTAATGTGCTGTGGAAATTTCAACAGGAAATACTAGATGATTTGTATAACTATTTTATAATTTCTTTTTTATTATATATAGTAGTTCAGCCAAATTGGTAAGCACAAAGTAATTTTGGTTATTTTTATATAACCGTTTTTTTCTTTGAGGAGGCCCCGAAAATGTTTTTGCCACCGATGTATGGTTGAATGGCCCCTCTGCGCTCATAGTTGCGACCCTCTTTATTCTTCAAGACATAATGTAATATGAAATGAACTATACAATTAACAAAATAGCAGTTTAAACATTAATTAACACGAGCTTATTAACCATCTTTGTCATTGACTGCAGAGTGTACATTTTCTTAGCTAATTGCTTTTAAATGTAGCCATTAAAATCACTGACTTAGCTTGGCGATCACTAATAAATTCGTGCTAATATAATTACACTTATAGCTCAACTTCGTATAAAAACTATAATCTACAGCTTGTCTATAATATCACAAACAGACAAAACCTAGATTTATTATCACTCCATTCAACAATCCAAACCTTTATACTAATAAACTTAATTAATTAAATAAAATGGTTATATAATTTCGTCCACAATTTGCACAAAAATACTACTTGCATTCAAGACCAAATGTTCCAAAATTTCATACAAAACTTCACCTTCTAACCTATAAAACTTACAAAACACAATAAGATTATAACGCACCTAACAGCTAGGATATAGGGGAGGGATTAGCTCAGTGGTAGCGCGCTGGATTAGCAACGCGGAGATCACGGGTTCGAATCCAGCCGTGCTACTCTTAGATTTTCTCTTCCTCTGAGCCCCTACAGCTCACTGTCCGGTGATGGACAGTATTATCTGTAACGGGAGAACACTGTCCGGAGGCCGGCAGTGCACTGAGAAGGCTCCGGGCGCAAATGACCTCAGATGTGTTGAGACGCCTTAAATTAAAAAAAAAAAACTCCCGGATAACATGTTTTCCTGTGTAAAATATGATATAATTCCTCTTTCAGCAGCAAGAAAAAGTAAAAATTTTGTTAACAAGGTCATAAGCGTTCATTTTGATACGAGATCAACCTCCCCCCACCCCGGCATAATCAGTTTCAAAACATAAATCTTAAGTTTTACTTTTAACAGGCTAGTAAAAACAAAATTATAATATTTATTAGACACACCACACGACATCTTTTTACTATTAGATTATTTACACAACAGCTAATAAAACATCTTGTCTTTCGTTATACAAAATACTTGGTTCAACATCAGGCAATTTATGTCAAATAATTCTGAAAAATGGCTTTATATTAATGAAATTTCAACACTTCATTACAATTAGAAAATATTTATATTAATAGTATTTATTCTTTTTAATAATTTAATTAAATTTATGCTTAATAATTGTAAAAATTTCACAGCCACAAGGTTTTTTTTCTTAAACTGATAATTCTACCAATATCAATTTTATCAATGAGATCAAAAATATAAATTATACATAAAAAAAAAAAATCAATAATGACTGTTATATTTTTACAAGAAATGTAATAGCAAACAAATTGGAGTATAAGTCTCAGGTAATCAATAGGTAGAGGGGAAAAACGGGAAACCATAAAAATAAAATGTACTGACGGCTTGTTAAGTAATCATTAACAACGTCTATATAGAGTCAATCCAACGTAATGAATAAATTCTTTATACCAAGTAATCTAATTGTTTTTGGTACAACATTGCATAACACTAAAATTCATTTTCATATGTAATTATATTTTTTTATTGTATATATATTTATTTTTTTTTTTTTATTATGTTGTAAATTGGATGTTGAGGTTCGGGCATACAAAAGAAACCTTTTTAAATTTCTACCAACGTTTCGGCAAATTTATTGCCTTCTTCAGGGTAAAAATTTTCAGTTAGAATTCCTTACAAACTCTAGAGGGTTAAACTAACACATCCAATTTATAATAATAATCCAATCTACATTTTTTATTATATAATAAAAAATTATAATTTTATATTATCATATGTATTATATATTATATTGTACCAGATGTATCTCTTAGTTGGCTGATCGGCCAGGGGGTATCATAAGAAAAACACTAAAAAATTTGGGCCATTAATAAAAACACTTAAAAATTTTTTTAGTGTTTTTCTTATGATACCCCCTGGCCGATCAGCCAACTAAGAGATACATCTGATCATTTCTAACGGCCAACAATTGCTACAATTTGATATATTATATTGTAATTATATAATTATATCATATAAATTAAGCAATTCAATATTAGCTAAAAAATACTAATACTTATACTATATACTAATAAATTATGAAATAATACTAATACATTGTTTTATATATTAATGAATTATTATTTTAGAGAATTTTTCAAGTAACATTAATAAAAAGACAGCTTGAGAGAGTAAAATGTCAGAAAAGCTTTGGAAAAATATTTCTTTTTTGTTCTTAATTTTAATGTTTAATGCTGATATCGATGAAATACTGAAAAAGTGAAAAGTGTAAAGGAAATGGTAATACAGACAAACCTACTGCAACCTAGTCGACTGTCTCTCTTCTGAATCATTTTAGTAACACAAACAGGTTAAGTGAGTATGTTTATTGGTGGCGACTTTCAGTTTTCCTGAGGAAACGGCTAACTCCAAATATTCTAGTAACTAAAAGTTCTAGAATAGAATGGAAAGGGTGCTGGAGGGTCAATAGACAAATCTTGTTCGCGGGTTTATTCACAATGAACGCCTGGATCTCTAAAGACTTGCGTGGCCTAAATTCTCCCATACTCCCTTGGTGAGGAGCTAAAAGCCAGAAAGTCGCCACTACCAGCAAAAGTAATCAAGATTGTAAAAGCAATTATTTTTTTTGTATTATAACTCAGTGTTATACAGAGATAATAGTTTTAAACAGAACAATCAAAATTAATTGCAGCAAACATTTTACCAACGCAAAAAATTGTCTAGGACAGACTGAACAAAACGACTTCAAAGATTTATACTCTTGAACTGTTATGCTTTAATACTTTCTTTAGTACTTTCTAAAAGTTATATGGTTTATGGATAAAATAATCAGAACTTTACAAAATTATTAATAACTTTTATAATTAAATAAACCGTTCTAACTATATCGGTTGATCGATAATAACTTGAGAGATTTCTTATAACTAATTTTTTTTTAATAAAAGGTCACTTAATGAACAATATTTACGCAAAGATGCGTTTTTAAACAAGTTTTTATAATTCTAAATCAATCCCTCATTTTGTACCTTCTGGTTCTATCATTTCTAGAACCGAATTTAATACCCTAAGTAATAAGAATACATAAGTGCCAAACTAAAATTTTACTACAAAGGGTCAGGAGAAGAAATCTTTCTTGAATTTTGGCGCAAGCATGAGGCCATCCAAAAAAAAATAATAAATAAATAATCTTATTTTTGCTTTAAACAAACAAACGTGCAATTATTACAACCTTCCAGAAAAACCAGTGCAATGATAAGAATAATAAATTGTAAACAAGGTGAATTGTTTTTGTTTGTAAAAAAAAAACAACAATGATCTGGCGATTCATACCATAATCGATAAACTATCTGTATGGGTGTATAAAGCAAAGAACGCTTCTATAATATAATTAATATAAAATTATTATTTTCTAATAATTTCCTCTTTGAGTTAAAAAAAAATAGGAAAAAGTTTTTTAACTTGGCCAGATTATTATGATTAAAAACTCTTTATTAAGAGAAGTCTTCTCGACTTCAGCAGCACTGATCACTGCCTTGCATCAGTCTTAATTAAATTAAGTCTCCAAGCCAAATAAGTATTCCAACCAAGAGCAATAGTCTGTAGAAAAAGTACGCTATATTGCAACGGTATGAAAGTAAAGTTTACGACCTGAAACAAATAAAAAACTATAAAATATTTGGTTGTAAAAATAAAGTAAGCTTCTTTGATGATATTCATTATCATTTTATTTTAAATAAAGCTAACTTGAACTGCAGGCCAAACTTTATAATTTGCTAAAAGGATATCAGGATAATCTTCTTTCAGTCTAAGTTTCACCCCATCAATACTTTTTCCCTCAAGCAGAGAATTAGAAGTTATAAACACTGCTAGGAACAGAGGAGCAAAAATTCCTTGATCAACGGCAACCTTTAACAAAGGTGTTTCTAAACGAAATGACGAAGTCTTTACACTAGGTTTTACACTTTTACCAATAAAACGGTCCAAAATACTGTACCAAATATACAATGAAGGTCCTATAGTGCTTCCTAAAAATGTAAACCTGGAAACAAACAAAATATATGAAGTGATTTTTTGATAAATAATTGTACATACAATCAAAAATTTACCTTAATGTTCTGTAAAAATCATAATCTTTTTGACCTTTTTCAATTAAACCTTGAGCAATTACATCACCAGCGCCCATTAATATAGCTGCCTGTACACTTTGCACTTTTAAAGGATGTTCAGCCAAAATCTTCTTGTAAGTTAGTAACATTCTAGACAAAACTTGTCTCATCTGTATTTCATTTGTAGAAGAAAAGAAATACAATCAATTTGAAATAAAAATATTAAAAACAAAGATAAAATGAAAAAGTGTTACTGAATAATAAAAGCTTTTCACCAAACCCTAATTTAAATTTTAGGAGAAAAGTAGCATCTATATTATTAGAGCATAAACTGTAATCACCAAACCATTAAGAAACAGACAGATTTAAGATTCTCCAACATATAAATCGAACACATATGCTTCCGAAAGCTAAATTCAATTCCCTAAGTACGAAAGCGAAAAAAATGGTTAAACTGAAAATTTCCTTTGATACAGGCTGTTTAGAAAAAAAATCTTACTACTGGCCTGATGAATATCCTGCACTTCTGTGTAGCTTATTAATAGATTTATTGAAATCTACTTACATTTATTTGAGTCTTGATATCATTAGTCTATAAAAAAAAAAAAATAAAAAGGAAACTACTTATATTTATACAACCATAACCTATCTTTATGAAAAATTTGATAGGTGTGCCTAACGTTGTAAGCTGGTCAGTCACCTTGAGTTATTCTTATATCCTTAATAATTGTGAGATCTATCATAATATATTAAATGTTTTATTATTTTAACATTTGCAGGTTTAAAATTGATCTTTCATTTTACATTATTCAGAAGAAGACAAATCTCTCATTTCATAGAACAGTCTAAGAAAATAATAAGCCACTTAGGCAAAATAAGATTGGCACTAGTGGCGACAAAAACTTTTTGGAAAAAATGATACAGTAATTGCAATCCTTTAATCACGTATTTATATTTTGAAGATAATACTTGTAGCATGTAGTGTGCCAATGATACTTCTGTAAATCTATGATTAAAACAAAAGTAGAAGAGAGAAAAATTATTCAGATATTCAATTCAAATAGTAATGCATATTCGTCTCTGATCCTAACTATTTAATAGTATTGTAGTGACCAGAAGAATATAAAAAGAAAATTCTCCTAGAATTTGCTTTTTTTTTTAACTCGAAAACAATACCACATAAATTACTTTTTTCAAAATAACTTTGTCGTAAAAAATATTTATGGGCTGTTGTAATCAATAATCTAGTCTATTAATAAGATTCTTTACCTCGTGAATCCGGAATGCTTTGTTTGAGATTAAAGTACAAGGAAGGTAATCACGCTGAGGCCATCAGTAAATTTAGACTGTCAGCATTGTGATAACTTTGGAACTGTTAACAGAAAAAAAAATAAAAATTTGCCAGATATAACCTAATTTTCCTGCGGAAGGTTATAAATTATAAAAATAAAAAACAAGAAATCCTAAGCGGGATTATTTAACTGTATGTTAAAATAAATTCAAGGACTAAAAATTTACTCATAATAGAAGTATACTAAAAAAAAATTAATTTTTAATTTAGTACATTTCAAAGAGGTATGTACATTAAAGATAATTACAACATATTGCAGTGCCATATATGAATTTCCCGTTCAGGATACTTCTTATATTTAATAGAATAATTTCTTTTGTTCAATTATTAGAAATCATTATTAAAAATTTAGTTTCATAATTTCGAAAAGGTGTGGTTTAAAAAGGACTTTTAATAACGATATTTAGGAAGCTGTCAGTTCTCTTTTACACATATGTGTTGCCTTTGCCTGCAATTTGCAGTTCTGTCTTTCACCATCTTTGTACGCGTACTGCCGTAACATAACTGTAGAGTTATTCGGGTGTATTATTAGTAATTATGTTTCAGTCAGCTTTAGATATCGTGAAAAACAGCTCTTATAGGAGCCCCATTTTTCGAGCACATTGTGAAGCAGCAGATGGGCCGAAGAATTTAACACCGGCAAGAACAATTGCTGCCGCTAGTACAGCTACTGGAGATTCATGTGAATTTGGTTCAACTAAGTATTTCCTACTGTGCGGTTGGGGAGGTATATTGTCCTGTGGAATCACTCACACTGGAGTTGTGCCATTGGATCTTGTAAAGTGTCGACTACAGGTCGATCCTGGTAAATACAAGAATCTTATTCATGGTTTCAAGGTCACAATTGCGGAGGAAGGTGTACGTGGACTAGCAAAAGGATGGGCACCAACTTTCTATGGATACTCAATGCAAGGGGCCTGTAAGTTTGGCTTTTATGAATTCTTCAAAGTTAAGTATACAGGATTGCTAGGGGAAGAGAATGCGTATTTATGGCGTACTTCTCTTTATCTAGCAGCTAGTGCATCCGCTGAATTTATTGCCGATGTAGCTTTAAGTCCCATGGAGGCAATAAAAGTAAAGATTCAGACTTCACCTGGTTTTGCAAATACATTAAGGGAAGCCGCACCTAAAATGTATGCTGAAGAGGGTGTGAATGCATTTTTCAAATCGCTTGTACCACTTTGGTGCCGACAAATTCCTTATACAATGATGAAATTTGCTTGTTTCGAGCGAACACTAGAAATGCTGTACAAGTATGTAGTGCCGAAGCCTCGTTCCGAATGCACTAAAGGTGAACAACTTGTAGTTACATTTGCTGCTGGCTACATTGCAGGCGTATTCTGCGCTATTGTATCACATCCGGCCGATACTGTAGTTTCCAAACTTAATCAAGAAAAAGGAGCAACTGCAGTAGATGTCGTTAAAAAGTTGGGATTTGCAGCAATGTGGAAAGGACTTGGTCCCAGGATAATCATGATTGGTACCCTAACAGCGGCACAGTGGTTCATCTATGATTTTGTTAAAGTAGCTCTAAGAATTCCAAGGCCGCCTCCTCCAGAAATGCCGGAATCCCTTAAAAAGAAACTAGCAGCCCAGGAAAAGCATTAAGAGCCAGCAACCTTTTTTAGAACCTTTTAGTTGTACAGTATTGTAAAAAAAAAAAGAAAGCAAAAGAAACGTATTTATGTATCAATATTTATTCTTAGGCATTCCTTCGCCAAATGTTTTGAAAATTTTAAAACATATGTTTTAGCAAGTGCACCCGTTGCCCCAGTTTTCTATTTATAGGACATTGGACTAGAACCAAATTCAGAATTGTTTCACCTTGGAGATTATGTAATAATTATCAATGAAGTGTCATTGGTATTTTGTAGATAATGCTAACTTAAGTATAACCTTAATCTAAGTTTTACATGTAATACTGTAATAAAGTTGCGGCAGGATGTACAAGGATTCGATAAATAAAAGAGAAAATTACTATTATTTTTATTATTTGCCTATACTTATTTTGTTTATAATTGTATTTGGATACTCTGAGGCAACTCCAAAAATGGTAACAGGTATTGCTTCAGTCATACTAAAGCCTAATTCTGACTATTGGATGGGCCGCATGAAATGAAAATATAAACTGTAGTAATCAGTAATTTAGATTTCAACTTCAAGTCTCAAAGTACATGAGATGGTACATCTTTAGGCTAATCATGTTTTGTTAGCGTTTAGTAGTTCATATAATATTTTACTCAAATGGAAATATCTAAATACTTTACCATGGAAATTAACAGCACTGAGACTAAAATTTAAAAAAAAATTCATATATTTATAAAAATGTCACAGATGTAAGTTTTTTCATTCGTCTCACACGAAGTGCCAATGGATCCATAAATGAATAACCCACCGATAGGAATTGTGATATCATTTCATCAGAAGCTTTATTATAATAACCTGTATTAGTTGTGAGTCAGCTGATGTCATTTGTTTTTGTCATAAAATTTTAAGCTAAATTTATAAATAATGTATTTCTCAATTACGGGTGACTGATCCTACTGTTCTAAGCCTGCTTTAGATTTTAGTGGGGGATTACCCTGCTAAATGGTGGGGATGTTTTCGGGTAATGTTTTTTTGAGGTTATTTCTCGAATACAGCTTTGCGTTTCGATGACCTCCGTTGTTAAGGGGAAATGAAAGTGACTGTGACCACTCTTTCGGACGAACTCTTCGTTCTGGACGTGAGCGAGGACTTGGAATTAGAAAATTTCAAAGCATTTTGTGAAATAGAATCTGGATTGCCTGCTAGGGATATACTCATAGTGCACGAGGGTAAACCACTTTTGGAAAACCAAATGTCTATGAAGAGACATGGGATAAAAGACGGTGATGTAGTTATATTACAGCATATGGGCCGTGATTCTCATGCGCCTTCTAGTAAGTAATTGAACAATAATCTTTAAAAGCAGAAATTAAAGAGGTCACAAAAAATTGCTAGTCATCATTACTTGCTTTCATAAATGCCCCCAATTTCATTTTTTATCGTCATCTATTTTGCGTACCCTGTTTTTAAACTCAAGTATTAAATGTTTTAACATTTGATTCTAACATCTTTGTGTTAAGAAGATCGTATACAAATGTTTATAAATAAAAGTTCCAAAATAATTTTATTAGCCTTTTTTCCTTTACAAATTCTCCGAATTTTTATTAAAAGTAATATTATTTTCAATTTATAAACAGAGTTTATTTATTTTCGGATTTACTTCTATCTCTCAAATAACTGTTGATATGAGACTCATGATAAAGAATCTTATGTTATCATTCGTGGTATTAGTTATAAATCCTTCAATTAATCTCATGGTATGACTCATAAAAAAGTGTATTACTTTTACTCACTTACAACTTGCTATAGCTTCCTCCTAAAAAATAAATCAGAAATTAAAATATCTGCATCCTATTAGCAAAATTTTATTGAGACTACACCAAACTCAAAGTAGGGGCGAAGGATAATAGAATAGAATTTCACTAGTGGCTGAGGTTCCTTTTTTCAAAAATCTAAACACTGTTATATTTATTCATGTTTAGCTATAAACTCCCGTTGATATCCAAATGTTATTAATTTTATAGCATAGCAACTAATCTTTTTATTAAAAAATAAATAATTTAAAAAACAAAAAATTAACACTATTTTCTTATTCTACAAAGTTCAACATTCTACAAATAAAAATTATTCTTTTTCCTATTTCTCAATGATTGTATGATGTAGGTCTACCAAGCTTCGATTTTAGTGGAGTCCGAGTGCCCGGAACTTCCTCTCTTTCTTCGGATTCTGACATGTCTGGTCCAAATCCTTCTATAGGTAGAATGGATGATCCTGTTAGGATAAGGGAACTTTTTCTAACAAATCCTGACCAGCTTGCCCTTCTCAAACAAAATAATCCAAGATTGGCTGACGCTTTAGAAGCAGGTCAAGCAGGTGAGTAATTTTAAATAATGTTGATTAGAATCAAACAAATTGTAATATCAGTTTAAGACGTAATAGTTTAATTTTGTGTAATTTATATTTGTAGAGTTTTCTAGAGTTCTACGGGAACAGTTAGACGAACGGGAAAGACGAGAACAACAGCGAATACGCATGATGTCCGCTCATCCTTTTGATGTGGAGGCCCAACGGCTAATAGCCGAGGAAATAAAACAGAAAAATATAGAAGCCAACATGGAAGCTGCTATGGAATACAATCCTGAGACTTTTGGAACTGTTGTAATGCTTTATATTAATTGCAAAGTTAATGGGATGCCAGTGAAAGCTTTTATCGATTCCGGTATGTTAAGTTGATCGCTCACATAGATATTTTTTGAATCTAGATAATAAAAGGATCTTTATAAATCACTTTTTTAAAATGACATTTTTTTATTTCTTTGGCAGGTGCCCAAACTACAATAATGTCCGCTGCTTGTGCTGAAAGAGTCAACATAATGAGGTTGGTGGACACTAGATGGGCTGGAATTGCTAAAGGTGAATTTGCTCTTGTTTAGAAAGAAAATATAAATAGAAAATATTTCAGTACACCTAAGTGTACTTCTTTTTAAACTTTTCTGTCTAAAAATTCATTTTAACAGTTGGTTTAACCAACTAGATATTTTACTAAGGAAAAGAATATCCTTGAAATCAATGATATCCATGAAAGAATATCCTTCGTTAAAGCGTACAGATTACTTTTAAAAAAAATTGCTTTCTTATATGTTCATTAATTTTAACTAGTTATATCTATATTGGATGGTCCGCAGTGCTGAATAAAATTCTATTCAGTTCTGAATAAGATTTTATCCGTCGGCATGCATATTCCATTCCTTTTGTTCCTGACCGGTTATTATACAAACAAACAAGTGTGAGTATAACAGAAGTATGCGTTGAAATGAAATCTCTACACAAACTTGGTGCATTTGATCTGACGATGGATGAAAATCCGAAACCGGTCAGGAACAGAAGAATTATGCATACGACGGATAAAATACCATATGATATCAATTATTATATGCCTGTTTAGAGTAAACAAACCTTGCGCTATCTAAAGCCCCTCTAGGACTTCAAGAAACAAAAACGGACCGGGTCTAGACCAGATCCCAGTTCTAGATCCAACCCATCTAAGATTTACAGTTGCCTCAAAAAAGCGGCTCCTTAAGGGCAAAACATCTTGAAATCTTCTACAGATATCTGATCAGTGAGAGATATCTCCAGATATTCAGGAATTCAAGAGAAGAGCTACAGTGTACCAGTTTAAGATTGGTGTAATACTTTGTAAGGGTCTTTGAAAAAAAAATACTTTCCCTATTGGATCCCTTAATCCCCTATTTTGGACTTTGTTTCTATATTCTGCTGGTCTTGTTTTACTACTGGGATGGAAATTATCCTCATTGCTACACTTCTCAAGAGAAGTGTCAACAGCATCGAGAACTGTCAACTTAGTGATCGAGAGAACGGCGGCAAAAGGGACTGTGTCCTCAAAATAGATAGGTATGATACGACCATCCCTGAGGGAATTGAAATGGTATTTATAAGCCACGATTATAAATAAGTAGGTATGCTAATCATTGTCCGGCAGCTAGACAGACCATGTCTAGGGATATGTCATTAGCAAGTTCAGAACCAATGAAGGGGAAAGAGGTACCTACTTTAGCCAACTATCCATTTCCTCATCACTGATGATTCCAGTTTGTCTTGGTACCTGTAATTTTCGTAGAGGAATAAAGCTCCACCTCGCTAGTATCCTAATAAATACTACGCTAATGCCAATTTGGATGCGAAGACACATAAATTTTGTGCCTCACACAGCTTGACTACCCCAGGAGACTCAAATCCTATTTAAGTTTAGTTGTGACTCTTCATTCAAGAATCCAAAGAATGACACCAATCTTAAACTGGTACACAGTAGCTCTTGACAAGAAGTATCACAAAATAAGTAACCGCAGCTCTAGAAATTTCGTCCATTCTCCATGAAATCCTGATGTTATTATTTTCAGCTTTCACATCTGATGGAGCAAGCGATAACCACTCCTTCTAGAAGTAAGATAATATGTTTAAAAACATAAATTTTTACCTATTATTAAGGTAAGTTTAGTGAGGAGATTCAGAAATAAGAATGTTTAATTCTTTGATAATTGGTGACATATAACTCCTCCTTTTTCAACTATCTATTTTTATATGTTAAAAGCAGGGAGTTTCGACGTACGAGGTCATCTTCAGCCTACAAATAAAGAATACCTTTTTTTTTTACATTGTTATAGACATTTATATTACATCAGCATGCCATCATATTTATTGATTTGAATTATGATTCTTATTTTACCCAGAGAATTAGTTCATCGTTCTACCAATTGTCGAATGATCAGAATAAGAAATTATTAATTCAAGATTTTTATAATTGTTTATAGGTAACAGCACTGCAATGGTTGTAGGAGTCTTTTTGGTTGGTGAGTGAGTTTATCGCTGACAATTTTAATGGTTTCTAGATGAATATAATCTAATCGAGTTGCATATATTAAATTTGTTTCTTACAATTTGTTCAAATAATGCAAATATAATATATATATTTAAAAATCATTAAAATTGTCAGCTGTAACCTCACATACCAACAAAAAGCTTCCAACAACCATGGCAATGCTGTTACTTATAAACAATTATAGAAATTTTTAAATTCTAATAATTTCTAATTCTGATGATAATCATAATCATTCATCAACAATTGGTATAACTGTGAAATTCTTCAGGAAAATAATAGGCATAATTTATATCAAAAAATATAAGGCATGCTACATAATTTAAATGTAAATATAAACAACAATTTAATTAAAAAATAATATGTATTTTTTATTTATGGTCTGAAAATGACGTTTTTAGGTCGAAACGTCCTGTTTTTAACATATAAAAATATATGTTGAAAAAAGAGGAGTCATTTGTCACCAATTAATCCTTATAATGAATAAGTCTTAAATATTCTAAGAAAAGGAAAGCCTGTAATGGGGGACATTTAAAAAACATCTCGCGATAAATGGATGACCATATCGCTTTCTTGTTTCATTCATCCCTAATTCCCAAGTTTTTCATTCTGCCTAGAATAATGGAAACCCCATTTAAGCCGTTTATCTTATAAAGTTATTCCAGATAGGTTTTTAAAAAAAAAAATTTTATAGTAGAGATACCTTTTTTTATATCTATATTATTCTACCAGTTTTTCTAATAATGAATGTTTTCCAATATAGGTGTTGGTATCCAGAGAATTATTGGTCGAATACATATGGTGCAAGTTGCTATTGAATCTGATTTCCTAACTACCTCATTCTCTGTCCTAGAAGAACAACCTATGGATATGTTACTTGGATTAGACATGCTTAGGAGACATCAGGTACGGCCGCTTGAAATAATTTTAAAATACAAATATTGGTATTTTTTATTATATTGAATAAAAATTTAAGTAACAATTGTGTCTCATTATCCATTAACATTGAAATATAAGTAAAGAAATGACCAGTAACTACACTGGTCAAAAAAGTTTTGCATATTTCAAGATTTTGTATTTCTGAACCAAATATAATGCAATGTTGTTTATCTAGTAATAAATAGTATACAGAACAAACAAACAAAATACACTTTATCTTAGAGATAGCCGATGAGCCAATGTGAAAAAAAAAAAATTTCGTCATACAGAAATGTAAACAAAAACTCACGTAATCCTTACACCACAAAAGTAAATTTTCTGTGTAATCAGTAATGTGTGCGGCCTCCATGAGCCCTGCGACAGGCTTGGAGGCGGTATGGCAAGCTCAATACCTGGGTGTCCAGAGTACATCTTGCGGAAGATTGTCCCATTCCTCTATGGCAGAGGGATAAGGTCTTGTAGAGCTCGTGGTATTGGGGACGGTTGGGAATTGCTGTTTTCAGTAATCTCCATACATGTTTCACACTATTCAAATCAGGAGACGATGGTGGCCAGATCATCCTTTGAATACCATGGCTTTCCAAGAACCTATTCACAGACTGTGCGCGATGGGCACAAGCATTGTCGTCCATTAAAGTGAAATCTGCTCCAATTTAGCTCTAAATCCGCGAACAATGGCTTCAAGGACGTTGTTCTCATATTTCTGTGACGTCATATTGCCCTGGATGTGGACTAGTGGTGTGCGGCGTCCCATCATTATTTCTCCCCAGAAGAGTGCTGAACCACCACCTTGCTGGTAGCGTTCAACAATGAAAGCTTCATTTAAACGTTGACCATTTGCCCTCCAGCTATGAATGTTTTTGCCAACTGGATGCAACGAAATGCGTACATCATCCGTAAATAACGTTTGGGCCCATTGTTCCCGGGTCCAATTTTCATATCTCCTTACCCATTGTACACGCTCAAGTCTGTGGCGATATTCGAGTCGTGGTGCCCTGAATGGCCTTCGAGAACATAGTCCTACATTGTGGAGTCATTTCGAACAGTTTGTGTTGACACATTGACTCCTGTAGCCGCTCGAAGCTCCCTCCGTTAGGTGGTTGCTGTGCTTCTAGGTTGTCTCCTAGCGGAAATATGTATCGGTCTTGAGCAGCGGTAGTTTTGCGTGGTCGACTTATCCTTGGCTTATCAGCTATGATTTGTGTCTGTTGGAATTTCCGCCAAAGTCTGGAAACGTCACTTTGATTGCATCGCACCACTTGAGCTACTTCGGCTTGTGTCATTTGACCAAGTTGCATTAAACTCACTATTCGAACTCTTTCTGATGCTGAAATCGTGTGCCGTGGCATTGCTGTTTAAATTCACGGGAAAATCACTTCCTTTTCAACACGCAATCAACAAAAAAATTTTCAACTGCAATCAGCTCAACTTCTCAACTGATCCAAATCTCTAACAAGTAGTGAATGAATGAGCTCATAGTCAGGAAAACAAATGTAACGCGTTTCAAAGGTCATAAAAACAAAGAAATGCAACATAATTTACCAGACAAAGTTCAGAAATACAAAATTTTGCAATATGCAAACTTTTTTTGACCAGTGTATATTATGTATCATTCCGTTGCGGGTGTTGATGTAGTGGTTATGAGCATGGACTTGTAAGTGGGAGGACCCCAGTTCGAGTCCCGCGATAACTGCTAAATTTTATATTTGTTTAAATAATATTAATGGTAAAGTAGGTGCTTCCGCCACCGGCCACGACACCTAATTGGTAGTTGGACGTTAAGCCCGCTTGAAAAAATAGGCATCACTTATATTATTCATTATTTAATATTATTTTCATTATTTTACTAACTTTTCTCTCAATCACGTAAAAACCTTTTGTTGATTCCAGTGTTACACAGTTATGACAAGAGTCAAAAAGTTGTGGCATTATAATCTTAAATACCAGTTGGTGTTAGCTGTATGGCTAATTAGTCAAATTATGATCTAGAAGATCCACTTCCTTTCCTTCCGGTCTATTTTGTGCACTTCAGGAAGTGAGTAAATATAAGGTGTCAATTAGCGATCGTGGAGCTGCAGGCATACCTTTGCAGGCTTAATTCACAGCGAGTTGATCCAGATTTTCAGATGGAGGATCAGTGAAGTGTCCGAGAAACAGTGGAAAATCGGGGTAAATAAAAGAACATATAAAGGCAAATGAAACGGTTCTTGAAACACTTCATTCCTTGGGAAAAGCAGCAGCAGCTTTTCAATTGTTCCTGAATCCAGGTTTGCACCGTTTCCTTAATCTCTTCAACACAGGTGAACTTGAAAATTTTGTTATAGGTCGTTCAAAGATGTGATAGTATCAGATAAAGGCTTTTAAGGAAGATAATCCTTGAACATGTACGTACAACTTTTATCATGTTTCTGTGTTCTGACGGTCTTGTCTCATTACTGGGATGGAAATCATCCTCAATGTTACACTTCTCAAGAGAAGTGTCAACAGCATCGTGAACTGTCAACTTAGTGATCGAGAGAACGGGTGGCAAAAGGGACTGCCGTCCTCAAAATAGATAGGTAGATTGATTCGGATGATTCGACCATCCCCGAAGGAATTGAAGAGGTATTTATAAGCCACGATTGCTTCAACCATGTTTTAAAAAAAATGTGTTGCGAGTTAAAAAAAATAAAACAAGCTCTAATCAAACTCACGACCACGTCAGAAATAATAGACTTATCCCTTAGAGTGTCAGGAGGATAACAAGATGGCTGAAAATCTGTCAAGGAAAGATGCAGCTCCTTTAATAGGGCGGGATTTTTTATGGGATTAGCGACAAGTGTTTTTGCAATAAGAGCTCAGAAATGAGGTGGGAGCTAAGAGAACATTCACATGAGAACCCTCCCCTAACTGAGAAAGGCTAAAATGCTTCGGAAAAGAACTGAGGTGCAGAAATCTGAGCAAAAATAGATTGCATTCGCTAGCAGGTTTTCTCAAAGGATTTGTAGGCGCCGGGAGCACCTATTGAGAGCAGCGTGGGAGCTGGTCCTACCGCGATAATGACTACAGAGTCAGTGGAGAGATGCAGGAAACTTCAATACAATCGGCTGCGAATTGCAAGACTTAGATTGTTGCTAAAGCGACTTACACTATAATATCCCTGTGGTATCCCTGCCTTAATAACAGTTACACTTCGAACGTCCAAAACTCAAAAACTGTAGATAAAGGTACCTCAGAGGTAGTTCATTTAACTTACTCAATGTGTTTAGATCAGCATTCTGTAAAGTTAGCTCATTTAACCTGCTAACTTAACCGAAAACTTCAGGCAATGTACACACACACACATAGGAGGGATAGATTTTTTAGCAGTGATTTGACTTTGACTTTCTAAGCTATTCCTTGCATTACTTTTTGATTTATCTTCGAATTGATTTCACTGTTCAATATATAACAATATTCTTACTTTATTTTACAGTGCTGTATTGATCTCAAGAAGAATGTTTTACGCATTGGCACAACTGGTACGGAGACAAGATTTTTATCAGAAAGAGAATTGCCGGAATGTGCACGTTTAACTACCACTGGATTAGAAGCAACGAGTCAGTCACAACAACAGAAGAAAGGTAGGAGAGGCCCTGCTTCTCACAAAAGAATGAGAGGTGTTTAATTTGCAGAATTACATTGCGTTTGAATATTTCTGATAAAAATAAAATAGAAACAATAAAATATCACTCTTCAGAAAATAAAAGACTTTTATTTAATATAGTTATATTTCAAAATATGTAAAATATTATATTTGTAAATTGTGTAAGGATAGTTGAGCGGTTTAAAAGTAAAAGATGTTTTGCGTGAAACTGGGTTCGATTACGGTCTTGGCTTTTGAACTTATTTTTTTTAATATGAGAAATTTTCAGTAAATTATGTTTGTTATCCCCCTCCGTTCACTGATTGGTACGTGAATGTGACATCCGTATGAATAAATAAGTATATTACTTTACCTATCTTACTTTTACTAAATTTACTATAACTTATATACTTTCCTTTCCTTTAACCTTGGTATCCTGACTTCACAAAGGAACATGTAATTACTTTTATTTGAAACATTTCTCCAAAAAAAAGTTATTTTGTATAGTTGTGCGGAATTTATGGCGTTAATTTCAAATTTTATTTGTAGTTGGTTCAGTGTTTCTCTACTGGACCATAATATAATCACTTCTCTAGCAGCCAAAATTAATAAGTGTTACTTATGGAGAGAATTAGTTTGTTTATTAAAAATTTACAACCTTTTAGTGCTAAATCCCCGCAAAGTAACAGTTACCATTGTTTTTGCAATCTTGCCCATTATGAATCATTTCTCTGTTCTTTAGATCAAGGTAGTCATAAAACTTTCATTTTGACTAAATTTTTTCAATTAAAATTGGCCGGAAATGTCGTGGAATGGAACGAAAAAAGAGATTATAGAAATCGGAGAAATTTTAAGGAAAGGGGCGAAACTTTTAATTCTTTTGATGGCTGAACAATAATATGATTTGAAGGGGTTGGCTAGTGCCATTTTGAAGATCAGCTTTTAATACTAACCGCGTCGCCTTTCTTTTTAATGTACAGGGCATTATAATCCAGATTATTTCTTGTCACAAGTCTTTGGAGACTGCACTCAATAAATTAAAGTGGTGAGTGATGAACCAAAATTCATCTAGGGAGTGATGAATTTTGGTTGACTTAGCAGAACGTAGTAAAGGCGTGAACGTTTTTTAGAAAATATTATGAGTAAATTTATGATATCAGTCGGCCCTTCTGTGATTGTTGTGTGTTCCATTTCAAACTGAGGCTCCTTCTTTTACGAGACTTGTTTTACTAGTAATGAGTTAAGGGCATAATCGGACAGCGATTTCTTGACCAATTGTTATCACCACTGGTCGGAGAATTCGATCGGCATTTTTGTTATTAATGATAATTCACGTCCGCACAAAGCCTATTTTTATCCGCACGGGATAGAATATTTGTATGTTTAACGAAACGATATCTCTCTTATGATTTCGTGCATGCTAAATTTCTCCTCCTGATTTACATGTTTGCGTGTAGCGGGCAAAAAAGAGCGAATCATTGTCCCAAACTCTGAGGAGCTTCAGGAGATCTTAATTCAAGAATGACAGGTTATTATGGTTTAAATAGTAATTTGTTTATCCAGTATAGGCCAAGAAGATAAAGGCTGTGGTTGATTGAGACAACAAGAGTGCCTACATGTTATAAACGCTGGATTTATTAAAACAATTTTAACAGAAGCAATATCTACATAATTTGTTTGACCTAATTGATAAACATGTATTTTCAACAACCCTAGAGCCAAACATATTATATTTAAATGATTCTTATTAAACAAATTTGTCACTTCAAATTTTTAGTGTTATGGTGCTATGTTTTTAGTGTACCTGGTAGTATCCATTTGTAAATGCTTCTCTTGCTTTTTCATCACTCACTGTTTGACATAAATTTAATTTTTGAAGTTAACTCTGCGCACGAACTTCATAATAGTTCTTTGACGATGATGAGAATCTGAAACCGGCTAGAACCAATACATAGAAGCATTCTACGACTTGTAAAATCCCAGATTTTTCCAGCATTGCGAACCCAATTTATTTAATCCATATGATGGCGTTAAAAGTGATTGATTATATAAATATTATAATATAATCAAACCAAAAATTATGGAATCAACCACAATAAATATTATATATTTAGATTGATTTCATTCTTAAAAACAACCCAGTTAATGTTTCCTCAGCATAAGAAAGTATAATATAAATATAAATTACATATGAAGATAATTTTTTGTTTTATGATTCATATCATTCCAACCTTTTATCATTTTTTTTTAATTAGTTGGTGCTTCTTCAAGTATTGAGATGGACCATTCTATCACTATTCTTCCCAGCGATACATTTACCGAAGAAGAAGTAAAGGAATTGGTAGCTTTTGGTTTTACAAGACAACAGGTATTTTAATTTTTTGCATTTTCCTATTTTCCAATTGAGTTTCTCATTTTAAAGTGATGAAATAGAAGAAATGTCCTTTTATGTTAATCTAGCATCAAGATAGATCTACCAACACTATTTTCTCTTTAAATTCCTTAAAAATTCTAATATTTAACTTGTTATTGTCTCTTACTGCTGAAAGAAAATCGTATATTGCATTTCAGGGAAGTATTCCTTCTGAGTATATTTATCAGATAAATATGTTTGAGGTTCCATCAATTCAGCTTGAACTGAAAAAAAGAAAAAAAAAGGATTTCTCAGTTTTTGTGGTTTCTCGAAAATGGCTCCAACAAATTTCTTTAAGCTTTGTATGCATATTATTAACGTGTAGATCTATCACTTTTTTTCTGAAAAAATTGATTTTAGAAGGTTCTGGAGGCCTTCCTCTAAAGTACCATCTCGTGAACTTAGCGGTTCTGTAGAATATATTATTGGGTTGATCAGAGAGTAATGTCGGATTTTTCCTTTTATGATAATATTGGGATCACTGGATTTTTTATAAATTATCTTTTCATATTATAACTAATCCTCTAATATTAAATACACTTGTTGCAAACCGTTTCTTGGGAATTTTAATTAAATTAACACAATTCTTATTCTGAACAATATGGAACAAAATAAACTGTATTTTCGGCGCTTAACTGTTTTACTTTTGTAAAGTAAAAATGCAAGATAAACTCGAAGAAAAATAGTTCCGGGAAGTAGATAAGTCTCTAGAAGATTACGACCTGCCTGGAAAGCCTTTAAACTACAAAATTGACATTTTAACTAAAAATACCACACGAGAAATATCATAGATACTTAGAGTATCTCTGCCAAGTTAATTTCTCCTGCCTTATCAGCCGTCTCGATACTTGAGTGGGTCACACCTTAAGCTAAATGTGAATCTGGATTGATCAAGTTTCCATTTTTAAGGATCGCTCTAAAAATGATCAGTTTTTGATTTAAAAAAAAAATAGGTGACTAGAGACGAAAAATAGATAAACTTTTACGACTTACTATCTCGTAGACGATCGAGGAGTAAACCTGACGAACCTTCGTTATTCATATTGAGTTTTTCGCCCTAAAAGGGTGCATTTTCTGGGGAGTAATCCTGTATTACAAACTGCTTTCTGGGAACGAAATAGTGAATTCCATCAAGTTCTTTCTTCACTAGACTAACTAAATTCAGTGCTCATGGAGAAGCAGCCAAAATTGGTGAATAGGAAATGTGCCGTGTTTTAACACAGAACGCGAGGCCCCATATTTTCATGGTGATGAGTAAAGATTATTGAAATTTGGATGCCTTTCAGATTTCACTCTGTTTCGATCTTTGCAAATTTTAAAAGTATTGTACATATTCCATAGACTGGTGTTGTAAGTTTAAAAATTTCAATAAAGAACTAAGGAAAATATTATCATTATTTTCTGATCAGCTCTATAGTTTGTAAAGTGTACAAATGTGTAAGTGTGCGTCTAGTGTGTGTCTGCTTAGCTAGAAGTTAGTTTTGGGTATACGCTAAACGTAAATAATTGAATATATGAACTAAATCCCTCTAGGTATTCTGTGAGTTGGGTTGTTTATGTTGTTTGTTATTGGACTCTGAATACCCGCAAGATCCGTGAAGAAGTGGCTAGTATCGCTTAACCGAATGGTCATTTCAATTTTTTTTTTTTTTTTTTTATCATTTTTATTTGTACGAGGTCTATTATTTTACTTGAAACATTCTTAAGTGAAAATTCACTTTTATTGGTTGAGGGAGAGTATCGTCGTTAGAATTCGTTGTATAATGCTCGTGAATATAAAATTAATTAACTGTTCTAAAGTTCAATTAATGGATTCTAAAATTTCAAATTTAGAAGAAAATTTGTCAATCAGAAGTTTTAAAAAATTTATAAGTTATATAAGTGTTTCACCTGATTTTACCTCCTTTTTTTTACTTTCTCTTACTTAGTATGCAATTGTGTTATGATCGTATTAAATTTTTGATATAGAGTATTTACCGGATATCCTCGTTTTGAGGTTCCCTGAGTCCAAAAAACTGAAAACAAAAAATCGCATTAAGTCCATATTTGACATTCCGTTTGGGCATCTCCGCGGGATCTATCAAAATTCCTCAACCGAAAGAACCACTTTAAGGCTTGTACATATTAGGGCCAAATGTCGCGGCACGTTGTAGGCACAAAGTTGCTTGACGTGCCTCGACAAGTTGCAGCATATTCCTCAACAAATTTGATATGCCGACATATGTGCCAGGTTATTATCGGTTGAGAAGCGGTAACATGTAGTAACATCAAAGGACCGTCTCGAGACTTTGAACAGTTTTCGTACACTCTGCACGTGTTGAAAGCAACATGAGTGTTATACCGGTCCAATGCACGTATGTTAAAATCAATTGAATTGTACTACGGACATCATTGCTAATGGAACATGTATATTATAAAAATCGAAATAAAAAAAAGCCGGAGCGTGGAAAATATTTGAAGAAATAGGAACACCATGTTACCTTTAGAATCAGAGTGTTTGGTTCAAATACCGGCACACCTCTGGCACTATTTGACGAATTAGTTGCTTCAAACTTTAAACGTATAAATCAGAGATGTCCATGAATCCCTACAAGCCAAGAATCTCAAAATTATTGCTAATCTTGTCTGTGGTTTCACCGCATCTCAAAATTGTATGGGTCTTTGCAATTGAACTCCCAACCATTTGCAACAATAGCTCGAAATCGGTTGTCGTCATTCTGGTGAAGTTGAAAAATGTCCTGTCTGACATCTGTAGGTTTGACAATACCTTCTATTTCCTTCTACCGTATGCTTCTTTCTTCTACAAATTTTTTTACCCAAACTTTCTTTTTACGCTTCGAAATACTATTTTCAGCTAAATGCATAGTAATGTAAGCAGCACAAGTCAACATTATGTCCTCTTGCGACATCTTGGCACAGAATGTGAGTGTGGACGGATGTATCGTAAGATAACTCTACAGTAGGTTTTCGCAACATGTTCCCAGATACAAATCGCTAAACTTGTATAGAAACATGTGCCCCAATGCGTACAAGCCTTTACGGAATGCCTTTTCAGATTCTGCGATTTTGTCGAAAACGACTCCACCTATTTTCTTTAAACTTTGCACATTAAGACATATTTTTTTCCCCCTTTTGGCTTTTATCAACTTTTTGTTATTAGCGCCATCAAGACTATTAATTCGTAACTGTGAAAATTGCAGTAAGAGAAAGTCGTGTGAGTTTTTATATCATATTTTTTTCTCCTACTACTGTAGGAGGAGGTATTGCAATCATATTTTTAGCGAATGATGGCGGGCGTTTGTGTGACCATAACATCTCAATAATGAGAAATCGCAAGAAGCCTAATATCTCTTAGTTTCCAGTAGGTGATCCAATACAGAAGTTTTAACCAAAATGGAAGTGCAGCCTTTTTGAATTTTGTTTTAGTTTTTCGCAATTTTTTAAAAACGGATTCACATTTTCTTTAAATTTTGCATACTGACCAACTAAAGACATATTTTTATTTGAAACAATTTGTCTGGGTAACTGATTTTTTTTTTTAAGGGGGAAAGCTGAGGGAGCCGGTAATTTCCCTTTAAATAGTTATTTCAAAATGCCATATCGTTTCACTGGCTACATAATATAATTCTTAGAAAAATTAAAGATCTATAATAAATTCTTGAAGGTAAAAGGTAAAAAAAACTTGAACAAATTTAGTTACCAAACATGTTGGCGCAAATCTATTTTCATTTTAACGCGCGATTTTATCGAAAAAAATTATCAATCAGAATTGTGTGAGAGACAATTGTTTGAATTTTTCATACGAGTTTTTTTTAATGAGTGTGAATATATTTTGTATTTCTCTTCTTCTCTTAGCGTTTTTATTTACCTATTTCAATAATAATTTGTACAGGCAATAGCAGAATTAAGAAGATTTAATGGTGATAAAAAGCAAGCTACCGCCGCTCTTTTTGCCAAATCTTTGAAGTTTTAATAATTACTACAATTTTTTAAGAAAAAAACATTTGTATGTGCATTTCTCGTAACAAAGGCTGTTTTTTAAAAGCCGTTTCGTATAAAATACAAATTATAACCATTAAAAAAAAAATGTACACGCTTCCCTGCATTTCCAGAAACAATTTTTTTTACTATATTTTCAGAATACACGCTTCATGATTAATGTTTTAAAAAAAGTGAGATATAATTATGAAGCGCCACAAGCTTTTAAATAAAAATAAATAAAAAATGGTATAAGTAAAAAAGATTCATTCTGATGACGATATACCTCGGCTTCAAGTACATTTATTTTTTTGTTTGAGTGCATTTTGTGTGTAAAAGATTTTATTTTTTTAATATTAATATTATATGTAAATGATGCATTTTAATTTGTACACATTTTAATGTGTAATAAACAAGACACTCCCACTATTTTACATTTTTTTTTTTAAGTAGACTTTTTATTTATTGGTGGTTTATATAGATTTAATGTTACACATTATGTAAATTATATATTGGATAATTTATTTTAAAAAATATATATGTATAAATTATATGTATTTCTTGGAAAATATGGCAAACGGTTCATTTGGAACGAAAAACATTCAGTTTACAATTTATACAGAATTTATTTTAAAAGTAATAAATGATATAATTTTTAGGTTTTGGTCTTAACTGCAAAGATAATCTAAATTTAACGAAGGCTGCTTATATTTCAAAATAAATTCCTCCTTATTCTTCAAGCTTAACCCAAACTGATATTGTATTATGGATAGATTCAATTCCTGGTCTTAGTACTGGATTTTATTTGACGCATTTTTTCTTTTTTTTATTTAAGGCGCGTCAGTATCTATGGTCATTGGCGCTAGGAGCCTTCTCAGTGCCCTGCCGGCCTCCGGATAGTATTCTTTCATTACAAACAACACTGTTCATCACCGAACAGTGCGCTGTTCCTAGGAAGAGAAAATCTAAGAGCAGCACAGCTGGTCCCGTGCCCGGGACTTCCGCGTGGCCAGTCCAGCGTACTATCACTGAGCTAATCCCTTCCCTTTGGATGCATTATTATCAGTAACATATAAAGTATGTTTGCTAATTGCATCCGCTTCTGCCCATTGCATCTGATCTGTAATTGGATGTAAACCCCGTATGAAAAAAAAAGAAAGGAATTTATAGTATTTTACCTTTGTTTTATAATGCGATTGGGTCTCATTGCTCGATTTTCAAAATGAAAATCAATTCTATATCATTTTAGAAAAAACAACTCATTAATTCCTCCATTTGTGAAATCTTAATTTTGTAAATAAATAATTTTACTTAACAGCATTATTCATAGCATTTTTCCAAAAGTATAAGAATTTTAAAAAACAAGGTTTCTTCCAACAAAAAATAAATTGTACATGCACTGCTAGCATCAAAGCGAGAGCGTTTCATTTCAAACAAAATAAACTCGAACATTTAAAAAAATAATCTGATATATTTAAATATGGCCAACTGTTATTATGTAGCTCAAAGAAGCTAATAAAAGTATGAGGAAAAACGCAAAGCTCATACTACTAAATCTGTTTTATTTTTCATCATTTCTAGCTAATTTAATACCCAATCACATCAAAAAATACTAGAGCACAACTAGATATCACGTTCAATTTACAAATTTCTAATTTCATTTCAGTTGTCGTGGTTTGAGTCCGCAGAGCTGGAAAGCATCAGAGGTATTTTCGTGATAGCCTGCCCCTACGACTCTCACGGACCTATTCCGGGGGCCACCGGAAATAGCCCTCGACCATTCAATCCCCTCACTGAAGCGCGTACGAGATATAAAAAAAAATTATCTTACGACGACCCAATTCATACACAATCGGGTCATCTCTATAGTTTCGATTTAATCATTCATTTAGACACTTTTCTAAATAAATAATAGAATTAACAGCTGAAAAATTACTTATATAATGACGGCACTTTGTTGTTTGCAAACTCCTTTCACCTCACACCCACACATTCTTCCAAAAGCAAAAATATATACCGTTTATTACTTCTAGGCCGGCCTAATTTGTTTAAATACAAAAAATGAGGCATTCGAACTAGTTTCTTGCGCACTATTAACCGAAAGAACGCTGTTCCGAGACGATGCCAACATTATTGGTTTCTTATAACTGTATATTCCTAAATTCACAACAATTCCTTAACTTGACATAAGTAACATACAAACATAAATGCTTCCTAAAACAACTTAGATGGATTTAGTATGGTATAGCATCTGGTCTAAGCCATCTGTTCGGCTTTTGTTTTACTGAATAGTGTGGGAGTCGCACTATTTCTGTCAACAGATTTTGTGGTTTTAACTATTTAGAAAATATTAATTTTTCCTCAGAGCTACAGCAAAAATCACGTGTTTGTTTTTACTACAATTAAACCTAAAATTTGACTTTCAAGATATCCCAACATGAGGGATATACATGTAATGGTCTAGGGATGTATAATTTTCTCTGGAGGAGAATTATTGTTCTGTTGATTTTTAATTTCCATTTTAGATATTCTTGAATGAATTTCATATTACTGTAGATATATTGCGCAATATGCGTTATGACTACTGGTAGGAAGTTTCGCTATCCCTGGAAATCCAGGAGACGAAACTTAAACATTAGCTTATATCAGAGACATTTTTTGTGGTAGTGCTTCATTTTGCAGTCATCGACCGGTTTCGGGCGTTCGCCCATCTTCAGGATGCGTTTTTCAGACAGTGTGACAACACAGACTTTCACAGAGCAAATTCAGTTTACACACTCACTTTACTTAGTTTTAGTTCTTACTTAGATTAGTTTACTTCGAAATCAGTTACATTCGCGAAATTGAACATCATAAGATGAATGCTCATAATTGTTAACATTCGTGCTCAGTTTTCACATAAAATAATTCTTGCATATAAAACAGAACATCTAACTAAATCGACAGTATAGGTTAAAAAAAAACTTTCCATAATGTTTATACATATATTCTAGTTATTAAAAATAGCGCTTATGTTTTTTCTCTTAGAATATGCATATTTTTAACATAAAAAGAATAATATAGTACTACTCCTGCATGTGTGTAAACTGAATTTGCTCTGTGCAAGTCTGTGTTGTCACACTGTCTGAAAAACGCATCCTGAAGATGGGCGAACGCCCGAAACCGGTCGATGGCCACAAAATGAAGCAGACTATCACGGGAAATATTTCTAATTCAAATCAGTTCTTTACTTAAATTGCCGATTTTTTTTTTAAGCACTTTATATATCTTTATATTAGTATACCTTTCTTGAGGTCTGTATAAAACGGAAGAGTATTACATTTGCGTAATTATAACATAATGAAGCTTTGTCTAAAAGTTATTACAATTTTTTTTTTCATTTACGACCAAATCCTAAGATCATATCATAAAAAGAACAATGCTTGAGCAAGCAACTTATTTTAAATACATACTTTTTTTCTTGTTACATAGACTTCTCTAAAGGTATAGCTTTATATGAAGCAATAAATTTCTTCAAATTTATTTGATTTTTCAAAAATTTTCCTTTAAATATGAAGTTTTGTTAATATCATTATAAGAATAATTGAGACAAAACTATTTTCTAATGGTAATGAAACAAAATATTTTTGCTGCTGTAAGTTCATTTTATAAAATACTGATTTATTTTATTTTTTTATATTAAGAAAAAACAAATTACTGTTTAATGAGGACAATATTTTTTTCACTAAATTACTAATAAAAAAAAAATTGCATTTTACTTTTTTGTTTCATTTTTTAACCTTGTATTCTATAAAGTTTGGTAATTATTATTATAAGGTTGAATAAATTTTATACTTAATGTAAAAAAAAAAGTGAACAAATAAAAAAATTGTGAGTACAAATACACAATTGTGAAATTTCATAACAGGAGTTCTTTTTGTATGTGTTCTTCCTAATTTTTTCAGCTTAATTTTTTATTAAAAATGATATTTATGGAAATGTGGAAAACAAGAGAATGGATTATGCCTCTACAGCTACTAGACACCAATCTTTAGGCGCGTGAAAGATTACATCGTCGGGTTAAAGGCAAGCGAAGCTTGTTGTTAAAGGGTTATCAATTTGCGTAGAACTAGTGGAATCATTAGATTCAAGGTTGGCCTTAGCGGTTCACTTAATAGCAATTTTACAGGCTAGCAATAAGTAGGGACAATACTTGGAAGGAAAAAACCTAGTGCACACCTTTTACCATGTACAATACTCTTGAGACCTCGCGGAGATTTTGAACTCCTAGGAGAGGAAAATACTCGTGACGTCTAAATTAAAGATTATATTCCGCAGTTAACGCATCATTTTTAGTTTTGTAATTGCAGGTCTTAACGCAAGCATAACTATTGTGGAAAAACGACACAGCGGAATTTTCAGTAATAAAGTAGGTTAAGAAATGTTGTTGGCAGATTGCATTACTAACCGAAAAGGGGGTGAAAAGGGACTTTCCAATGCTAGGAATTTTTACCGCAACCGCCAGACAATGTTCATGCTGGTTTAGAAGAAATGATTTTATAGATAATTTTTGGAATGATTAATAATTGCATGAAGTAGACAAATATTTTTGAATATTAGAAGGCATAATAATATAAAGCTTTATTTACGCATATTGAAATAAGGCACAAACTTGCAAGTAAGTATAAATTAAAAATACAAAAGAAAAGAAAAAAGTGACATACAGAAAAAGCTATTACAGCATAGTAAAGTACCGATGACGAGTATTGGTATGAATAAACGAAAAATTATATAATCATATTTCATAGTATTCATTTTCAATTGCTTTAGGTAATTATTTTGTTTGTTATATTCAAAACTAATTCAAGCAAATTATAGTGAAATGGAATAATGTCGCTGTTTACATGCGAGTCGACAGACGAAAAAAGGAAACCAGTCGATGACCAAAAATGAAGCAGACTATCACGGAAAATATCTCTGGTGTAAATTTTAATACTTCGAAAAACTATGATTTGAAAAACTTTTGTAATAAGTCATGTTTATTTAATAATTATTTAGTTAAGCTTAACTCAAAAGAGAGTTACCTTCCTCAATCTCATGAGAAAAGCCTGAGAAGATTGGTGTAAAGGTTATTCTAGGATATTGCAAACAGACAGGTAAACCTGGGGGAGGTTAATTAGTGGCATGAACGGGGGGAATAAAAGCCACATTGGCTAAGGTCCCCATGCCTATTAAGGCACACAGAATCCATGCACATAGGCACACAGAATCCATTAATAACTCACAAAATAATTGATATTAAATTGAAGACAAGTAAACAATGGAAAAACACTTGAGTTTTCAGGTTGAGATCACGTCATGGTTTGTAAGAAACCGACATTTCGCCCATATTGCAATGAGTTCTTCAGGATAGTTTTATCTTGGAGCAATCCCATTTAATGTTTGGCCGAAGCATCGGTTTCTACCAAAGCACTAACACGGTCTCACCCCGGAAAACGTTTTTTTTCTTGGCATAGGTTTCTTGGAGATACAGGAGGTTTAATCTCACGATAGCATTACCATCTCCATATATCTATAATGTCTCCATACAATACAAATCATCAAGATGATTAAGATTGATTAATAACTCACAAAATAATTGATATTAAATTGAAGACAAGTAAACAATGGAAAAACACTTGAGTTTTCAGGTTGAGTTCACGTCATGGTTTGTAAGAAACGACATCAAAAAACAAAAAAACTAGGTCACTATTCTTACTATATTTGCGAAACCTTCTATACAATTTATTTAAACATTTTTTTAAATGTGTTCAAAACAGGTGACTGTTTTAAAAAAATATTCGATCGTTCAGAAAATTTTAAAATAATATTCATCATATTTGTAATGTTTTTCATTCTTCGTGTTTATAAATAAAGTCTAGCTATAGTTACCAGTAACCTGCTCACTCCCACTCTTCCTACTCTCACATGCTGCGTTCATTCTTCCGATTATGTACAAATCGATTTCTTTTCCTGTTATATATGTTATTTTAATTTTCAGTGTTCGCATTTCTTTGCCCTAAACCAAGCTTTAATTTTAAGTAAAACACAATATTTACATGTTTTTCACTTAATTTCTGTTACTTTTCTCTTTACACACTACCCCCGCCTTGGAACATTCAAATCTCATACACATACAAAACTAATCCAAGAAATTAAGCCGTTAACGGTCATTTTGCTATCAATATTTACTGGGTGTGCTTGATAAATTGAACCACTTACAGCCTGAATTAGTTTATTTAATATATGTTATGAAATAAACATTTTTTTTATCTTAACGTTTCGGCAATCCACATGCCATTTTCAAAAGATGTATTATAATATATTTGTATCTGAAACTAGATTTTTACAATTCAAGAATTAATAAAGATAAAATTAGACTATTGAACAAATTATAAAATATTTCATCTTGTCCACAAATTAATTTTAAAAGTACTCAACTTTATAGGTTTATACTATTTCTTAATATCAGTTATTACATCGTTGTTACTATTTTATTTTTGTTGTAATCAAATATGTAATTTGTAACTGTCAGTTTATTCATTTTAGTTTTACTTAGTTTGAAATTGAATCTGCGTTAAATGTGTGTGAATCAGCACCATGTGCTTTTCCCTTAGATATTTTTATATATGTTTGCTATTCAATTTATTTTCTGTAACTTTATATAGGTTTTATTATTTCAAGCCTGAAAGAGAGAATTGTATTATTTTAGTGCATATTATAGTTAATTAAGTGTATAATTATAAATGATACTCACTGTAAAAAAGTTATCCCTAGCTACCCCTAATCATGTTGTATTCACATTGTATGCATGTTGTTTATGAGAAATAATTAACTTTAAATTAAAAAAAAAAAATTGTTGCTTTGCGTTTTTAATATTTCTATTTTATGTTATGTTGTATGCATGCTATTTATGAAAAAGATAATCAATTCTGTGATATTTTGCTGCTAATAAATTTGTCTCAGCTAAAGGTGTTATAATAGGAGTAGGAAAAATGAGTTAATAAATTAAAAACCAATAATAGATTTAAATTTTGAAGGTGTTCAATAATATTCATTTATGAGGATTATTGTGTGAATGAGTATGAATGCGATGCTGTTTGTTAGTTTGTTTTGCTATGGTGGCATAAATTCATTATAATTTATGAAAGGTACCTTGTTGTGCCCTTCCCTCATATATTCTTGGTTGGGAATCATTCTTGTTTCGAGATCATTGGGGATAAAGTATAATCATTGGCCTGTTATGAGCGAGAGCTCTGGAACGGGCCCTTACGGTGTGCGTGTAATAAAAAAAAAAAAAAATCATTTATGAATAATTCCCGAATTGGTAATTGTTGCCTAATTGTAATTACTGAATAGAAGCTCATTTATCCTGGTGTAACTAGGAAAAATGAGTTAATAAATTAAAAACCCACAATAGATTACAATATTTGAATCCGTAATTTGTAATTGTTGAATAATTGTAATTATTAAATAGAAGCTCATTTATCCCGGTGATCGCTCACCTAATAAAAAAGCGACACGCGCCGAGCAACATACCGCAAAGTGGTGAGGAAACTGTTGCAAGAAGAAAGAATTAATTAATAGTTTCAGTAGGTATAAGGAGAAGATTCATTGTTAAATCGGTACTCTCGATGTCATGGATTTCATTGTGACTGTGATAGAAGAGTGGGAGCAAGCAGGTTACTGTAGCTAGTGGTCGTCCATCTTGGGGGCGTGCTTGTAAACAATTACTATAAAATAATCGCAATTCGTAATTTTAAAGCATTCAATAGTTTGAACACCATTAAACTAAGATCACAGTACGATTCGGATTTTTTGGCCCCATTAGCAGCCATTTTTTGACAACTCAATACTCCGCAAGATCGATTCCTTTGTTCGATTCGATTCATCATTATCGCAATTTGTTTCTCGTAACTCGAGGTAGTCAGCTGTTGATAAGTTTGAAACTTCCAGTTATTCTGTTTTGTAGTAAAAGGTTTGCGGTAAGTGTTTCAAACATGTAAAGTCGTTTGGTGTTCGTTTCTCAGATCCATATTAATAGATCATCAAGCTTTCTCTTTTCTTGAAAATGGAAATAACTTTAGATAATGTGGAAAGAGCTCTCGCGCAATTCTATCACACAAATTCAGCCTTACAAGCAGAAGCCCATCAATGGCTTACAGCAGTTCAGTGTTCTCCAAATGCATGGGCATTTGTATGGGAATTATTACAGCCAAACAGAGTGAGTATTTTTATTTAGAATGTTAAATTATTTAGAAGTTGTGACATATTTAAAAAATTTCTTCTTTTTTAAATTACAGTTTAAAGGGTTCTGTCAAAAATTAATTTATTTTGTTCAATTGCGTTTTATTTTAGACATGTGAAGCCCAGTTCTTTGCTGCCACTACTCTGCACATGAAATTGATGAAACAGTGGGGTGAAGTTCCTCAGGAACAGTATGAAAATTTAAAGACTAAACTTTTGGAAGTAATCATTCAGTATTCGGCAGGTCCGAAAATCGTTCTTAATAGACTTTGCATAGCGGTAAATATCATCTTATTGTGCTGCAGTTTTTATTTTTTCAGTGTTCTGAGTTTATTCAAGACAACATGTCTCAATAAAAATTCAATTTTCTAATCATTTATAATATAAACAATATATATATATATATGTACATTATATTCCAGCTATCAGCGTTTGTAATACAGACCACTCCAAGGTTTTGGACAAACTCATTGCAAGATTTGCTTAATCTTTTCCAACCTGGAAACTTGCCAAATATTCCTGAAGAAAGAACTATATGGATATTACTAGAAGTCTTAACCGTAATACCTGAAGAGGTAAAATTGATTGTCGTTCCAATATTCAAATAAAATCTTGTTTAAACAAAATCTATCCTAAAAATATCCACCAATACGTAATTCATTTTCGCCAGTATCTTTCCCTTATCGAAGCTGTATTTCTTTTTAATGGTCACCTTGTGATACCGCGTATAAAACGGTTACCCGTTTCCATGAATCTGATTGTTAACAAAATAAATCAGAAATCCTAATTAGGATATTTATTAATTATGATTGTGCGAAGTTTTTTTTTATATTTCTGTTTTATATATCGTGCAAATGATAATTTTATAAGGCCATATAGTTTATCTTACTGATAAGTTGTTAATACTTCAAAAATAAATGAACTATTTATTTTTTTCTTTAGTTTCAGACGATGACACTTGGACAAGCACATGAACAGTCAGTTCGACGAGAATTAGAGCAAGTAACACCCAAAGGTTAGATAGATTCTGTATGAGCACTTTTGTGATTGGCGCCGTTGTTGTCGGCACGTTTGTATAATTTAATTTCCAGTTTCTGATTCTTGGTTTGCGAAATTTCCGCCATTCCTCTCAGAGTTTTCGTGGAAATAAAGCAGTTCTGATGAATAAGAACCGTAATTATAGGTTATAAAGTCTATAGTTTCTTTTAGATAATACCAGAGAGATATCATACTAGATAATTATGTTTGAATGTTGTTTTATTTAAACATTCAATTAGTTTCCCTTGCAGTGATTTCGTTGATCGAAAGCCTACTGGAATACCCAAATAATGCAGCCACCCAAGAAATACGAGCGCAAGCTGTAAAAGCAGTTGTACCATGGTTGGCACTAGGAGCGCATCCATTACCTTCTTGTATTCATCTTTCTCAGAAGTTAGTCTCAATTATCAATATACAGTCCTCCGACATAACTGAGTAAGTAATAGTAATTAATTAATAATATTAGCTACTTATTTTTCATTAATTAATGAAGTTTAGAAACTCACTAACTCTTCATTTTTGTCCAGATCATGTGAAATTGAAACGGAAGCATTAACCCAAATTGTTACACATCCAAATACGCATCACCATCCAAGAGCACTGCTCCAAGTTTTAGATGTCATCCTACCATTAAGACAGCTTGTTGTTAATTGCGAGAATCAGGTACTTTATAAAAAATAAATTGGAATTAGCTTTAGCACTCCAAAAATTGGCATTTATCATTGTGAAACAAAAATTACTTGAATTTAATGTATTCCTTACCGGAAAGCTTGTCTTTTTCGTGTGTACTCAAATATTCATTCTAGCTAAACTCAGTCAGTTCTCAGAAAATTTATTATTGCATTTTTTCTTTCTCTTATTGCTCTTAGAGAGAGTGTTGCAAATCTATAAAATGTTCAAAATTGTTTATGACACCTGAAATATATCTTTTGAGTTCTAGTCGAAGAAAGAAAGTTTTAGCGAAATATGTATGACGTGTATACAAATCGCATTATTCCAAAACGAAAAATCGCAGAACGTCTGGATATGATATTCCATTAAATATCACCTGGGTATCCAATAAAAAAGTAACTTTCTTTCAACAATAACAATATCCAATATTTGTCAACCGTGAAACTTGATTGAATAGTGTTTTCCACCTTTTCTTTTCGCGATAAAGGGAGACTTTAGCCTTTCCTGGTATATTTCAATATTATATACAGTTTCACTACAGGAAATTAAAGAAAATTTGGCAATTAGAATTGTGAAAATTGCAACAATATTTAATTGCCAAATTAATAGACGTGTATACAAATCGCATTATTCCAAAACGAAAAATCGCAGAACGTCTGGATATGATATTCCATTAAATATCACCTGGGTATCCAATAAAAAAGTAACTTTCTTTCAACAATAACAATATCCAATATTTGTCAACCGTGAAACTTGATTGAATAGTGTTTTCCACCTTTTCTTTTCGCGATAAAGGGAGACTTTAGCCTTTCCTGGTATATTTCAATATTATATACAGTTTCACTACAGGAAATTAAAGAAAATTTGGCAATTAGAATTGTGAAAATTGCAACAAGAGAAATTTATCAGTATTATATAGTATATCTGTATAGTAGATCAGTTTTTTTTTTTTTGAAATTATCAAATCTTCATATAATCCAAACAAGGTTTCTTACTTATCTAATTGAAAGAACCTGTTCAATATTTTCATAATTCTTTCAGGGATTGCAGTGTTCGAAAACGGGAATAATAACGGCTAAATAAATTAGGTTGATGTTTTGCCAGATTTAATTTTTTATTGCTTTGCTTAATTTAATTAATTTGCCAACAGGATTTTGTAATGAATATATACAAATTATTGATTACATTTGGTGAATCTCATACAAAGCTCCTCATAAATACACTTGGTACAGAACATTCTGCATTGGCCGAAACTCTGATACATTGCATGTTACAATGTATATCAACTAAAGGTCAATATCCAAGAGATGAATGCCATTCAAAACTTACCTTTGGGTTCTGGTATATACTTCAGGTAAATTTAAGAAATATTCATTAAAAATTCTGTATATATAAAAATATCTGTAGGAATTGTAATTATTTATTTTTTTAAGGATGAACTAACAAGTTCCGACAAGGATGTTTATCAAAAGGCGAGTCCTTATATCATACCAGCATATAAACAACTTTGTTCCATCCTTTTAGTTAAATCTAAACTGCCACCAGATGATATGGTTTTAACAGCTTCAGAGACAGAACTTTTGAGGATTTACAGGCAGGATATCACCGATACAATTGTTAGTATTAATCACTTCATAAAATAATTATCAGCTACTTAAAAAAATTTAAACTTATGGAACCATAATATGTTTTTTCATACTTTCCTTCTAGGTTTGTTGTTATTATATGACACGAGACTATTTGATAGAATTATTAACTGAAACTATGTCAGCTGCACAAACTTGGCAAGACGCTGAAGCTGTGATTGAGATTGTAATCTCCTTAGCCGAGACAACTTGGCCATGTTCTGAAGATTCATCGTCTGGCAGTCAATTTGATAGTTGTATAGATATAGCGGAAAGTACAACGGCCAAGTTGACTAGGTTACTTGTTTCAGTGCCATCCAGACTTGTTAACAAACGTCTCATCAATTCAGTCAATCATGCTATAGGTGAGAAAACTTCCCGTTTTGGTTTTTGAGACATTATTGTTTGAAGTAAAACTTATTTAGCAACTATAGCAGGTGTGTTGGGTTAACTGTTTTGACAGCTTCTATTTACTTGCTATATCTTCTGTCACTCCGTCTTGTATTTTAACCAACTCTTTATCTAGTTTGCATATTAGTATTACTATATAAATAAATACTTTAAAAACTGTATAATTTATACATTGAGTCTTTATATCCATCGCCTTTTACCATTCTTTTTTCTTTTAAGTGTCTGCAGGGGATTCAAAATGAAGATTTTGTTCAAAATCCATCAACTGGGTGCTTATTATTGTCTTATATTATATATATATAATTACCATTCTTATTGTTATTATTATAGAAGTATAATGTATTAAATGTGAATACATATGTATATTAGAGAGTATGCGATCAAATAAGTCTTTTGTGCCCCTACTGATCCCGAAACGGGAAGAGATTTCTCAAACCCCATTCAAGTTTATTTCTTTCTCTAAGAAATCCTGTATCTGGAAAATCCCTAGGGGAGATATATTTTCATGCCACACTCAGCCTACGCTTCCCTGGGTGACGTGAATGTTTTAGAACTTGACTATTTTTTCTTCACTTTTCGATCTTATAGAAAACCGCTACAATGAGTTACTTTAAATTTCACATAATTATTTATATTTAGCACCATACTGATTTTTTTTTCCCCCAAGAAAACGGATTTTAGGGGTTTGCGATGATGTTAGCCTGAATTAAAATTTTAGTGAAATTCAAGGTTTGAAGATAATTTGTCAATTAAAATTATGGGAAATATAATAAAAGATTTCATTATATATATACTGAAATATCTACTATAAAAAATAATAATTTAAAGGCCCTAATAACCCCTAAATTAAAAAATAAGATATTTTTATATTGTCTAAAGGAGCTTATGCAGAGTGGTGGAGTACGCAGAGGGATGTTCTTGGTCAATTAATACCAACTTTGGTCGCTTCCATACAAAATCCAGAGACATCCACCTCTGCAACAATGGCATTGAAGGACATAACTAGAGAATGTACAACAACTATTTTACCATATGCAGAAGATCTTCTAAATTCTTGTCAGGTAAATAATTAATGAATTTATTTTTATTTTTCCTCAAAAAAAAAAAAATTAATTCACAAAAATTAAATTTTCAGGATGCTTTGTCCAAAGGTCGTCTAAAACAGGTAGAATGTCTTCGACTGATGTATTCTATTGGTCGGCTACTGTCAATATTGCCTTACGGCATAATGTTGACAAGACTGGAACCTTTAGTTAATTCCTATACAGCTGATATTGAACGTCTCTTAACAGAACCGGTAATTCATGCTATATATCTGCAAGCTAATATTTTCCTTTGTAATATATGCGCACAATCTCAGGATTATCTGTGTTGTCTCTTTCTAGCTAAGTACTCAGGGTAAATCAGCATTACTTCTAAGAGTACGCATGCTTGGTACAATCTGTTCTAGTTTATATTTAGGTGAGAATGTGAAAGCAGATCCTCCAACGCTGCTGACACTAAGAAGAATACTGCCGGTCTTAAATCAAGTTACTAATCAACATTCGAGTGATCCATCCATCATACAGGTCTCTTTCTTGTATTCTTTATTATTAATCACACTTTTGTGGAATTCAGTGATTGAAGATTTGTTTGATCATGAATTATTTAATTATTTCTTCTAAACTGTTCCTACCAACAGGAAGTCTGCAATTGTTTAAAAAGTTCCGTATTAAGCTTAATGGAAAGAAGTGATTCAGTTTTAGAGCCAATTGTAAATATAACATTAGCATGCTATACATCTCAACCAAATACGGCTGCGCTGGATCTTACCAAACAGGTTTTTATTTCTCATTTACAGATTGTTTAAATTTGATAATGAAAATGTCATCTTAATGTTTATTTTATGTTTTCCTCCAGCTTTTCTTGCTGTTTGGCAAGAATCCAGGAAGTGGAGAAATAATTATAGGTTTAGTAAGATCCATTTCAGTAACTACTATGACACTAGTCATGAATAACAAAGCTTCGGAAGCTTCCGATGTAGTGCAAGCATATTACCAGTTGTCAAACAATATTGTAAAGAAATCTCCTTCCTTAATACATTTGGCCATAGATCCTTCTCAGTTATTCAAATTTGGTAAGTTCTCTTTCATATTTAGTTAGATATTTGTAATGATCTGTATTAAAATGCAGAGTTTAAACTAAATATGTATTCAGATGCTTATTTTGTCTTAGGTTATAAATAAGAGTAATTAAATTCTATTCAGATTGTAATAGGAATATATGTTTCGAGAAATTCTTAGTTGGAAAAATTGCTTCTAGTGAAGGTATGGATATGTGGATGTGTTTATGAACAGCTATATCATTCAGAGAATGTTTTAAAACTTGATAATCTTTGAAGATTATCATTTGCAACTATTTTTTCTTTGTTGTTAGAAACCTATTTGTAATCATAGATTTTAGGGAAATTTTGGTTTGTGATAACGTTGGGCGTTCTCTTTTTGTTCATTTCCGTGATTGTTCTTCACTATCTATTTTACTTCATTCCTTGGGGATGCACTGCTACTTTGAATCCCATTGTGCCTAGTTGTGAACATTCCCCTATGTCTAAAGCACTCCTTCCAGTATTTCTGTAATAGTTCTAGGTAGAATATATCTTCCTCCGTGGCCAGTAAAATGTCAAGTAAAGTAATGCCTATTTTTTCAGGCGGGCTTAACGTCCAACTACCAGATTAGATGTCATGGAGGAGGAAGGAACCAAGTACCTTACTATTAACACTTTTTGAACTAATATAAATTTAGCAGTTATACGCAGAACTCTACTGGGAACCTCCCAGTTGAAAGTCCATTACACCAAATCCGCCCCTCCGATAACTGGTATATGTATTAGGCTTGTGAATCTTGCATGCATCTCCCTCCATCTCCGAACACAACCGAGGCACAGTGTTTTTTTTCTAAACCGAACTTCTTCAAGTTCCACTGAGTTTGCCATGAGAAAACCAATTAACATAAGTAGCCTGCTTTTTCTCAGATTGATGGACATTTCAAATCTTTTCCGGTATCTCTTCTTAGCTGTTCAGATTGCTCCATTCCCTAATGAGTTCTTAAGATTTGTATTTTTGGTTTACATATGACTTTTAACAACCTCTTCTTGGAGAGACTGCTACCTTATCTCTGTATCTATACCAATTTCATTTGCTGGGAATAAAAGTAAACCTTTTTCCAAATAAGTTTAATTTATTCAACGAGAAAAAACTTATGGAACACCCCCTTCTTTTAATTCTATCAATCAACTACCATTAACTTTTATACTATTCCACTAAACTAGTCTGAAGAGGTTTCTGGACTTTAACTCACCCCATGGTAATGATAAACTATCAACTAGATCGACATAAACACGAGTTCCAAAGAACACATGTCGGCGAGATTCCCTGGACTTCTGACACTTGTTTTTATGTCTGTGTAACCAATATCATATACTTGTTATAAAATCAGCCACATGCAAAGTCAGAATTCACGGAAGGAATGAATTAAGCAAAATTAAAGTTTCATAAGATTTTCGTTTTTTCTTTTAAAGCAAAAGAAAAATATAGTAGATCCTCATAATCACTTAATAATTTTTTACAGCCACTCTATCTTTACTGTTACCCGAGAATGGTACAATAAAAGCTGCAGGCACCTTTTTGTGCAGCTGCATATCTCAGAGTAGAGATCATCCATTGCTGTTAGCTGCTGTACAACAAAATGGTGAACACCTAGTACATACTGTTATTAGATGCATAGGTATGTACAATAAATATTTTTTATTAAAAAAAAAGGAAATATGGTGCGTAAATGTTTAAGAACAATCCGCTATTTATTTTGCTATTTAGGCGGTGAAACACCTCGATCTGGACTTGATATATTTGCAGATATACTGTTGGCATTGAATAAGAAATATTGTGATAACTTGGCAAGATGGCTTAACAGTACTCTGGCACAGGAGAACTTTCCAACAGAGAGGGCTACGCCTGAATCAAAAGCTCATTTTACCAAAATGATACTCAGGTTTCTACTTTAATAGTTTTTATTTTTTATTGCAATATAAATATTTCCATTTCGCGATATCCTACTTCTAAAAATGATTAGTGTCCAGGGATATCTTGGCATCCTCTGCGGGATCAACACTCAGTATCAACTAAAAACACTAATATGTACATTTGGGTTTAACGAACCTACAGGGAAACTCTAGCTTATCATCTCTCTCTCTCTCTCTCTCTCTCACACACACACTGCACACTAAAAATTACAGATTGAACACTTTTCAACGACTTCACTTTTCAGACGGCTAAATTCGGTACAAACACTAATTCCTAAGGGAGACACAGTATAGCTTTCAGGTGGCAGTGGATTTGATTTATAGCTTCTCCCACTGACAAACATTGACTTTATTTTTTTGTTTTGTTTAATCAGAATGTTTTAGAACGTTCATGGTAAACTTGTGAAAAGTTTTATCAAAGTAGGATTTCTATCCAACGCTTAGTTTCCAGATTTAGTTTTAAAAAAAAAATTGTCTCAAGTAAGTGAAATACAATTTTATATATGTATATGAGTTTCAAGTGGCAATTAAAGGAGAGGTTCCCGTTATTATTATTTTAATTTCCACAACAGTTTATAAAAGGAAATATAAACCTAGGGAATGTTGGTTAATGAAAAGAGGTGGTTATTATGTTTTTAGGATGTTAGTTTAATATTTATAATTAATTATGTTTTCTGTTATTTACTTAATATCGTTATATTGTTATTTAAAATGTGAAACATAAATATTTAATTCAAGGAATAGCTATATAATCGGTTTTAGATCGAACAACAGTTTATTAACCCAGTATAAGTGATAGTTAATAATCCTATAGGGGAAACTGGACCAGCCTTCCAGGAGTATCCTTAGGAGGGAGCTAGCCCTCCGGATCTCCTAGACAAAAATACGAACAACACACAACATTAATACTAAAAACATTCACACAATACATATCGGCAGGGGTATGATGGTGCAAGTGCTTGCGTCTAACGTAACCATATGGACCAAAATTTAAATATCACCACATTAGAAGTACTACTTTATTAAGTTACTTTCAGTAGAATAACTACCACCACTATTGCGGTGTTGTAGAAGTCATTTTTCTTATTACCATTTATTACTTTGTCTTATTTCATTATAATTATGAATATCTTCTTTATTTTATCTGCATAGGGAACGAGCAAATCGACATAAAGTGCTTGATAGAATCAAGGAATTCTCGCTCATCTGCCGTGGACTTATTGGAACTGATTACAATCATTCGACTACAAATTAAAAAAAAAAATTGTCCAATATCTCCTCCCTCCTGCCAATTAAAAAATTCACCTCCTCACCCAATATTGATAGTGGCCAACAATTTTGGCAAAAAAAGAAAAGATTTTTACACAATAACATTCTAGAAGAAATATTAGCCGTCCTCTCTTTTAAATAAATAATAGTTTTTTGAAATGTAGTGGGGATAAGATGATCTATTTTTTCCCTGATAAATTATTTTTTCTTTTATTTTGATTTTAAACGACAATCTAGTCTGCAGGGTTCAAAATAGTAATGCGTTTAAGTGTGTGTGTTCTAGAAAATAATGTAATTTTCAGGAATATTCTGATTTTTCGTGCTTCCATTCTTTTAAAATAATATAAGATTTGTGAAGTTAACGACACTGTAAATATTCTTGTATAGTTTTAAAAAACCTTAAATGTATATTGAATATATATTTTATTTTACTTTTACTTATCAAGACTTCTTGTTATTAATATATAACCTATAATAATTGAAATATAATATTTATTTTACGAACGTCTTTTTCATAGTATCTTTGTCTACATTAGGTAAGAATAAAAAGATATTATAGTTACATGAATTGATCAGTGACGGCTCGTAAAAGACGTGTATTTCCAGTGAAAACTCGATACCGAAAATTTGACGATTATAATACAGCAGTTAGAGACTGTAAAAAACTAACATACAAAAGATATATTGCAAGAGAACAAACTTTCTACTAGAGAACACACTAATTAAATCAGTATATACATAAATCGTACTTGGGCCACTGCCAAAGTTCCAAATTCTACAAATCCAAAACTACTGTCAAATACTTCGTTCAATTATGTCTCCATTCAAGTTATCAACAATAACATTTAACATTGCTTCATATTTGAATTAATCAACAAAGACATCACAAATTTTTGTTGTACTGATTTTCATTACAAATCAAATTTCATCGCTTATCATTTCTAATTCTCCCAAACGTCTCAAAGGTCAATGCCCTTGTGACTTGCTGGCAATAATAGACTCCATAATTTCTTGAATAAAACTCATTTTTTGTAATGTTTACCATTGAGTAGCTTCTCCTTTCAATTATGTTTAGACGTCCTCTGCGTGAATATTATCCTATTATAGAAGGTGGTAAACTTTATAAATACAGAGTGGGTAATCTCTGGCCTTACTCGGGAAAGTTCGTGATGTAATAGAATAATAACTGCTAATGTTTATTTCGGGCATCTAAAGTATAATACTGTCGAAAACAGCTTGGGGCAGCGTTTGCCTGCTATTGCTCTTGGTAAGTTTCTGTTACAACTTATTATAAATGCATCTGAATATCAGAGTTTTTTTTAAGCCATTTTATGATTTCCCAGACAAGTTATGAGGTCAATTTTGCTTTTCTTTACGAGTCGCCACATTTTTGTCTGTTTAAAAGAAAAATAATCTAATTTTTGTTCAGTTTTGTTATTATGTTTAAAAAAATTAAAAGGTCTTCATTTTTCTGTGAAATTTTATTAAACCATTTTTGTTTTAGTTCAAAGAAAAATAACCGTTAATACATAAATAAGATTACTGTATTCAAGTAAGTCCCTTGAGTTTTATGTTTTATTAAGAAATTTATAGATACAAAATGGTATGTTATATCAAAGGTGTATTATGAAACAAAAAAATCGCTTTTTTTTTATATGAAAATACTAAATTTTTATTTCATACATAAATAAATCTAGATTTGAATTTATACATACATAAAAAAAATAATAAAAACAATCCTTAAAAAATAAAAGATAAAAAATTGCAAAGTTAGTAAGAAAACAAAATTACAAAAGCACACACACACCTTAATTAATCCCTCGTTTCTCACGCAACTAATATTTCAGCCCTTTATGTCTGTTTTTAAAGATAAAACTTCTCAGTCAAAAGAAAAAAAACCTAGGCACTCATTTCCTACATTAAAACAAAACAAAAAATTACAAATGAACACTCGAAGTGGGTTGTACTATTCTTTTTGAACACAATTATCACCATCAGTGATCATCAATTAGTTGATAATAGTTCATCATTTAGATTTTTAACATCGTTTTCCTCTTCTTCTATAGACAAGCACTTTCTTACCCTCTCGTGGAGGTGAATAATGTAGCGAGTTGAATATTTCTTTTTGTAGTGTATAATTCTTTACTGAAAGAAAAGTTGGGATGTTTAACGAATCATACATCACTAGATGAGTGGGAAGAGAGCAAGGATAAATAGTAGTATATTCAATTTTTAACCATAAACTAGTGTCATTGTAAAATTTATCCGATTCATCTTGATAATCAGGGACATCAAGTAGATTGGGCTCACAAGTGAGATACCTTGTACTTACATTGGCATGTAAATGACTGTAACCGGGGAATGTATGGCAAGGGGCAAGAAACAAAATTTTTGGATTAGTTTCATTTTTTATAGCTTCTCTAAGGTAAGACATTGTTTCTAGCTGACCAGTTTGGTGAAATTGTCCCAAATATAAAATTGAACATGTATTGGCACTTATGAGGACAATAGCTACCAAATATATGAGTAATGAATTCGCTTTTACACTCCAGTTACTAAATACACCTGAACTAATATAAAGCATCATGGGAAGTAAAGGCATTAAAAACCGAAATTCTTTGTGTGGTAATAAACTATAAACGGTTAATGTCCATATGATAGTGATACACATTTGAGCTTCAACATCATTTTTTACCTTAGATAATTTTGTGGAAAGTTTTTTAAAGAATCCATAGTAAAATGTTATAGCATGAATTCCTAATACTGCTGGTACACCTGCATATAAATACCATAGAGATGAATGTGTCCCGTAATAAGCACCAATGTCTTTTAAAACGTTTAATTTAAAAAAATTCCAAGGTGTGAAAATAACAGTTCCATGCATCCAACTGTCCAAAGAAATACACAATGCACTGACAATTATAAATGCAGGTACATAACTTGTGAGGAAATAATGTAAAGATTTCTTCATAGAGAAAACATTAATTAAAATGAGTGGCGTCCATACAATAGCCGCTGTCGGCCGAGCAAAACAAAGCAATGTTATGAGACATACAAACACAAAGTTCTTCGATTTAGGAGTCCATGGATAATAATATAAAGCAATTGTTGTTAGGTTCATTTCAAAAGTGTTTATCAGAGTTCTGGTAGAACAATATGAAATAAAATAACACGTAACCCAGGATAATAAAGCCCAATAAAATCGTCCATTTCTCTTCTCATGTACCCACCTAATAAAATAAACATCACTTATTGAGGAGATTATACCTTGCAGAATTCTCGGCCCCGTTATTACGGCCTCTGGAGTGTCTAAACCAAAACTTTTCAAAACATAATACAAACTGGATATGAGTGCAACATACAGGTAACTTCTTATTCCTTCAGTCCATTCCCAGGTTAGATAGCCATATCCAAATACTTTATTATGAGCAACTTCCAAACTTTGCCAATATTCATCCGGTACATAGCTTGATTGAACCCAAGCTAAATCCATACACCGGAAAAATAAAAGTATAAACCACAATTTATAAGGAAACTCTTCATATTTCACAAACGTCTTCATTTTTTAAAGTTTCACAAGTATATAAACTTCACAGCACTAACTAAACGTGGATATTTTTAAATTATTCTTAACAGTCACAGGAGGTATTCTTAAAATAGGTTACTAGACGCTAAAGGAGGTAATCAACACGGGCTTCAGTTCGTTACTGTAGTTACGCTTGCGTAGTTGCCCCGCCTTCAATGAAATATGAAAATAATCATTATAAAAATGAAATAATGAACATAAAGCAGTTTATGTTTATTTGTTTAATTGTATTGTCTGATTGCATTTTGAGTAAACATACATGCTGTTTGTAAAAGGCAATTTTAGATGAGGACAAATTTAAATATTCCGTTAAATACGTTAAAACGGTAAATTTTAAATTTCAAGATAAAGCAATCAAAAGGTAAGCTAAGCATAATTAGATCTCCTACTGTTATAAAAGAAACATTAAGAAGTTTTGCATATACACAATGTGAGACTAATAAAAAAAAAAAGAAAAAAAAGAAGTTTTTTTTCATGAAAACACGTTGTGTTGTATTTGACATTTGTATTAGATGATTACTAGTTGCTGCACCCAATAATTCTGCCAACATTCTTTCGATTAGATATTTTCGTAAAAATCATTGAAAAAAATATACATTTTTAATTTAAGTAGTTATATTTATTAATTTTTTAACAGAATTTGTATACCTTGTATTAAATAATATAGTAGATGACTTTGTGTAAATAATGGATATAAGCAAGATATTATCACTTTGTATTATGACTTCTTATTATTACCCAATCATTAACGTACCATACAATTTTATATAGTTTCCTTCTCTAAGATTTATTTAACGTATTGTTTTTGAAAATTTTACGCGGTAATCAGATAAACTGTCCAGTTGAAAATGTCATTAAACATGTTATTTTAATTTTTATATTCCATACTTTATTTACTTGATTATTCTATCCACCTTTGAAGCAACAAACTGATATAAATGATTTATTTACTTCAGTTCAAAAGCCTGTAATGTTACCGTAGTTACACAAAATGCAGTTTTAATAAGTAGTCTAAAACTGGTCTGGTAGATGGACTATCATTGTAAAGATCTCATTAATAAACATTACAGTAGAGGTCGAGAAAAAGCCAAACAATAGCTAGGGCGCATCTATTTAAAATAATTAAGAAAATCTAAATTACAACAGATTTTATACACCTCTTATTATTATTACTATTCATTCATTTATCTACAGTATACAATAGATATATTAAGTGAAATGAAAGAAATCTCCAATTGGATTATTCCATAATAACATTGGTATTCAATGCGGAAGTCTCGATCCCATTGGCTTCAAATGGTGGTCTTCAAAAATTTATTTATAATAATGAGCTGTTTATATGGCAATGGCCAGAGAAGTTTTAAAGAAAAAAGAATTCTTTGTTCCTCCACGTTTCGGGTACCATTGGTAAACCTTCTTCAGGAGGCTCCTGAGAGCCTCCAATGGTACCGATACATAGAACAACAAATAATTATTTTTTCCTTAAAACTCCTTTGGCCATGGCCATATAAATATCTCATTATAATTTTAAGTCCTGACGATTGGAAAACCATTTTATTTATAATACTTTTTTGGGAGAACTTAACATAAGGTTGTAGTCTAAAAACATATTTTATTTGAAGTCTGAGCTTTTTTTAAAAAAAAAGGCATGAATGACGCTAAATGATTTTGGTTTGACTAAAGCAGTGAGGCGGCAACTCGTGGTTAGCTAGTCGCATGCGGCTCTTTGTTTAAAAAATCATGGCTCAGTGCATGGTTACGTAGGTGAAGGCAGTGAAGCTGCTAACTCTTCTACTTCCATTATTCAACTGGCCTTGGAAAGCCTCAAGCCGTGGTGGCGCTTCCAGGTCGCGAATCAAGTAGCGTCAAAAAAAGTGGCGCGACCCGGGAAGCCTCGTCTGTTGTAGCCCGTTGTTTATTTATTTGAACAATTTCTTTTATACTTACTTATTTTTTGAAGTTTCAATTTGAATAACTAAACAGCTCCAACTCCTTTTGTTTTAAAAAAATTATATATTTATTTAATATTAGACATTGTTTAATTTATTTAATATTACAATATCTCATAAACAGCTTATTATTGGCCCATCAGTTCCATATATTGTACTAGATTATTTATTTATGAATTGTGCACTTTAATCTGAAAGATCTATTGTGGCCCTCCCTCGGAGCTTTCTCAGTACTTCATAATGCTTCCAGGCAAGCATGCAACACTTCCCTAAAATGGGTAATGGAGCTGTAGAGTTTAGGGGGCTCTTAGGGCTACGACAGACGAGGCTTCCTGGGTCGCGCCGCTTTTTGACGCTACTTGATTTGCGACCTGGAAGCGCCACCACGCTCGAGGCTTTCCAAGGCCAGTTGAATAATGGAAGTCGAAGAGTTAGCAGCTGTAGCCTACCTTCACCTACGTAACCGGAAAAAAATTAAAAATAGACGGTTTTGGATTCACCCCTTATTAAGAGAGATAAAGGAAACTAGTTTCTTCTATTCATTGTATCCTCAGCTCAGACAACATCCTGATAAATTTTTCAATTTGCTCCGGATGCCAATTTCTTCCCAAGCGTTATTTTTCATATCCCTGTTTGAGTACTCATTGTACTCAACGTCGCTGTTGGATTTCAATCATAAAGGCTTCCACATCAAGCATTTCCATCGCTGTGTCCGCTTCCTACTACCACGTGTGACAGACTGATTAGAAATCCACAGAGCACTGGGTGGCGCCACCGCTGGGTCGCGGGTTGAGTCGCCGATGGTTAACCGGGTTGCGCCACCTGTAAAGTGGCGCCACCCAGTGTGAACGCCCAATTGTAAACTGTCTTGATGATTGGGTCGCGCGACTCAGGAAGCCTCGTCTGTCATAGCCCTTAGGAAGAGAGTACCTAGAGCTGCTTGCTGAACAATTTCTTTTATACTTACTTATTTTTTGAAGTTTCAATTTGAATAACAAAACAGCTCAAATGATTAAATCTCAAAATATGTACTGTATTCCTAAATTACATAAGGCCAATTAAAATTTGCAGCGCTTATATGAATCAACAGATACTGCAAGAATTTATTAAAATAGTTCCTTGGTTAGAAGAGATTGTCATCCCTTGACTAAAAAATAATTCAAAGAAATTCCCTTGAAGTGCTTAGTTTCCAGTTATAAATATTCTTAAGGCTTCTTTACAGATTTTCCTTCAGAATTCTTTTATATTTTAAGCGAAAAGATGTTCTATTTCAAAAATACTTACCATCTCAAATTATTTGTCTAATATTATCAAATTGTTCTTTAAATGGTCAAATTTATTAATTTTTTTTTTTTTAACGTCTTCCAAATGCTATGAAAAAGATTGTTGTTGAATATCTGATATTATTAATAAGATAAAGAAACATTTTGTAACGGACAAAATCTGTTTTTGTGCAAGGTTTCCAGAAATCTATTCTATAGATTCAATGCAATATTCTTATTTTTACTCATAATTTGATTTGCTTTATTTCTCTTCTTTTATTTTATAATGAGATACAAATTTTTCAGTAGAATAATAATCTTCTCGGTAAACCAGATAAAAGATAATCCTATATACTCTTTTTATTTCGCCGAATTTTCATTTCAGTTTTTCTTAAGCCATTAGTTTTACTTGTAATGTTAGAATCATATGCTCCGAGTCACCCCCTTCAACAATAAGAAAGAAGAAATACAAATCGTTCTCTGACGCATTCTTCAACATAAATCTGACAATTTTTTTTCCATTTTTGGAATTTTCACAACAACAAAAAATCCGTAGTCTATGCTGGAACAACCAGCTAAATTGAATTCGATTATTGAAGCCTGATACTTGAAACTCGGAATTTCAGCAACATAGTTTATTTGAACGATAGAACAATAAAAGATCACTGAAATGACTTTTAACTTCACCACTTCCCCAGTGTCCCTCTAAAATTGTTTCCAGAAAAATATTAGAAATAAAAATAAATAGATAATGTCTCTAAAAGTATGATCTTTGCGGAATTTAAAGAAAATTATTAAAAACTGGAAAAATTCGTTCTCATATAGATGTAATTATGGTTGAGGAATTTTGTCTCATAACATCCTTTAGATCCTCTACTAGTATCCCAACAGAAATACCATGTTTTGAACTTTTCTACTTTATTTTGGAGTTATGCTCTTCATACACCAAGGACCATTCAGTAAAAACATATTTTTCTAATGAAGAGGAACTCAAATAGTATTTCTCAATTACGAAAACTTAACCCTATCGCTATACTTCCTCATAAGTAGTTATAGAATGTAAGTTCAGTGTTGTTTTCAAGAATCTACGACAACTGCGTCTCGAGACTATCAACTTTGCTGTAATATACTGTCGCTTCTGATTTTGAAATACATTAGCTGTTAATGTAAACAACCTAATATTTGTCATTTAAAGTTTAAAATCACCTTGTCCATTATACTAAATTATTACTATTGAAATGTACTCATTTTTCCGTTAAAAAAAAAAAATATATAATGTAAAACACCTAACTTTCTCTTGTGCTGTTGTTAACAGAATTATATTATACAATAAATTTTCTGTAAATTTTAAATTTCACTATTTCTCCTAATATAAACATAGGTGAAGTACCTATCCAGACTGGTAGTAGACGTGTGATAACATTATAGTCCAGAAGACTGCGCCATTAACATTTAACAAAACAACATTTGAATACTTGTTGCAGTACTACTTATTCATTTTATTCGGAAAAATGTTTCAGATAAAAGTGATAAGTTTATATCTTTGCAGATGGTATACTAAGTTTAAAGAAAATAGCAATGTTTGTTTTCACGAAAATTCCTCAAAAAAATCAAAAACTTAATCTGTAGAGTCGCACTTCCTGTTAATCGATTTTCTTCAAATTTAGAATTCTAGCAATGCTTCTAATATATATATTAGTGTTATATAGGTAGTAAAAACCATACATTGTACTGAAATGGTAATTTAGAGGAATATATTGTTCTCCAGGACCGCCAAAATATTAATTTTACCAGGAAAATGTTTCAAATCGAGAAAAACTAAAAAAAAATTCCGTAAAGTCGCACTTCCGATTGATGAATTTTGGCAGAAACCTTCATTTCAGAATCCCGAATTTGAGCTTCCTATGGTATTTTCATTGTAAGCATTTTTTTTTCCACCACACATTCTCTAAAAACATTTTTTCGTACTCGTCTTTCTTTCAAGGGATCACAAAATATATATTTCTGTGAAAACTCAATTTCGAAAATTTGCCACGATCGCAATTTTTGTTCTTACCAGGAGTAAGAGCGAGAGAGAAAAAAAAAAATATATATTAACAAAAATGTATTAATACAAAGTACAAACAAATGTAACAAATGCATTAATAAGCAGTACAACAGTGATACATATACATAAAAAAATATAAGTAAAGCATACATCTATATATATATATTTCGTTTTAATTAAATTATTGTCACAAGTCAATTATTTTTCGTTTTCTTTTACTTTCGAATTCATGTAGATTCATATTAAAATTTCAGAAAAGACAAAAAATTAAAAAGCCTTTACATTTGGAATGTCTACAGTTTTATCCAGTGGTGTATGAGTTTGTACAGATATCCAGACTGCATTGCCTACCGCAACTGCCATATTCGTAATAACGACACCACATTTGACCAGTTCACCTGAAATTTAATAAATCAAATGAATGAATAATTAATAAATAATTTTTTATTGAATATGTGACACTGGATTCATGTCAAAATAAACAAGCTTGCATGTAAATAAAGCTACACAAGCAAACTTGTGTAAATATATCAGTGACAGTCACCATCTCTGGTGGCGGCCTTCCATTGGTGATAATCATAAGTAAATTTTGGTCGTGGAGACAACGGTGCCACGATGTTCTTAGATGATTGGAGGATAGGATAGTTAGGTCTTACTAGGATTTATAGTTGCACGATTTTCAAAATTTCATTATGTAAATTGATTTTTCAAGTTAGATCGTTTAAGGCAAGTTGCACACACAACGATTTCGATCGTACAGTATTTTATCGTGAAAGCCTTTCTTGCACATATTTTGCCGTATGAAGTATTTCATTCACTCATCAGTAATGAATCCTAAACGAGTTTTGCTATGTGATTAGTGTACCGTCATCTTAGTCGATGTAGGATGAACTGGCTTATCAGAGTTAACTAGGTCCATCCAATTAATCAGAGGAGGGAACAAGCAGGAACATTCCACACAATTTTTGAAGAACTTCGAGAGGATGAGATTTCAATTATTTTCGAATGCCAATACATCCTTTTGTGAACTGCATGATTTATTTTTGTATAATGGAAGTCACATTGCCAGACGTGAAAAAGCGGTGAAAAAATTAGAGAGTTTAACGCGAACTTGAAAACTACCAGAAATGTATAGGATTAGGAATCGGAGAGATAAGGAATATTAACCTAAATCTTAATCCTGAAGAAGTACAAAGGAATTGGAAGCTATGAGGAAGAATATACGACCACGGGTTAATAAAGAAAAAGGATTCAAGTACCGGCAATTTCTTACTGTTACGGATATAGGAAAGAAAAAATTACAACGTGCTGAAGAAGAGGAAATGACAACTGGTGTCAGAAGTCGGATAGATATAAAACAATACACTTTAATTTAAATTATAATAGTTAATAACGCACTAAAATAGTTACTAATGCACTATAATAAACGCTACGATCTAAACAACTATTTTGGCAGAGAAACGAAAAATAATCAGTGGCACAGAAGCACACGTTAACTTGTAACAGGTCTCGTACGAGTAAAAATCCTGGTGTGCAAGCATGCATTTGATTATGTAGGCCATTGTATCCAAGGCATTGGCACGGGGACCTATGTTGTAGAGGCCGTAGACAGCAGCAACACGGATCGTGCCGTGCCCGTGGAGATCGTAACCTATACAAGCTCCCATGCTCTTTTTCGTGCACTAAAATTTTTTTACCGTACAATCGAAATTGTTGAGTGCAACTGGCCTAACTGTTCCATAAAAAACTACTCCATATAAGTGCAAGAACACACGCATTTAATCATCTTGTGTTCTTACTGTTTTTTAACTATTGTTAGTAGTTTATCTGGAGACTTTGTAATTTTTGGTTAAGTTCAATAAAGTTTAAATCTTGCTTGTGGGATTTGATGGGATACTGAAAAAGAATATTGTGGAAGAAAGGTCGCGGAAGAGTTTGTTGTTTTAGTGTAAAGATAATAATGAGTTTGGTTATGTTTAAATTTATTTGTATCCAAAGTTCTAAAGAGTGATCTGGATATGTAATCGAGCATAAGTGTGCTTTATTCCGTTTCATTCTGATTATAATCAAGCCTTTTTTTTAATTGTTCCTAAAAAGAATCTTAAAGTTAGTGGAAAATACATTCAATAATTACCAATAAGATTTGTACAATCAGTGGAAGCATTGGTTCCTTGAAATAGGAGGGTATTTTCATTCAGAGGTACGCCAGAACTGAACACTGCATCGTCAATAGAAAGCAGCCAACTTTCACCACCTCGACTTGTACCTGTTAATAAAATAAGTTATTAATAAAGTTATCTATGCTTTGATCGAAAACAAACAAAAAAAAAGTCGGCATAATCAAACATACTTGTTTCAAGAAAGATTAACACGGAATCGAGTAGTGTATAATATATCCAAGCACAAATTTTCTACGTTGCAATTAAAGCCAATGGTAAAAACCCACAGAAGAAGAAAGGATGGCTATCAATACTACTGCATCTTGTTAGAAAAGTAAGGAGATGGTACCTTCCGTGACTGTGTTCCCTGTGCCAAGTTCGAGAATATGGAACTCATACTTTTTTCTCCGAAAAAACTGAAGTCACTGTTCGTATTATTTGCAATGTAACTTTAGAAATTTATATCGATTATTTCCCAGTATTCACGAACAAAACGAGTTAATCACAACAAAAACTAATGCAATTCTTTTATTAACAATTAGAAATTTTCAGTAAATGCTTCGTTAATTTTAACTCCCACCAAGAGGTGGAGCCATACAATACACACTAAGCTGTCGTTATAGAGGAATGAATTAACGTCTTAGCTCCCTCGAAAACCTATCTACAATAAGTTTCTCCGAAAAAAGTTGTAAATAAAGTAAATCTGGTGTGAAATAAACATACAACTTTTTCTTACTGCAGTTAATATAATTAAAAAAGCTGTTTTTAAATATAAAGTTTAAACAATATGAGTAAAATGTGATCTATTAAAATAATTTTGCTAAGAACATGTAAAGGATCAAGTAATAGGAGAATATGATCGAATGGTCTATGTAACCATGACCAGGAGAAAAAAAAACTTCTGAATTTTTAGCAGTTGCACTAGAGGTAGTGGGGTATAATACGTTGACTGGTACTCTCGGTAAGTAGAAACAGATGTGTTTACACTATAATCCAGAAGAGAGCGCCAAAACTATACAAACTCAATATTTAAAATGTAATGGCATAGATTCCAGAAAACAACCCAAAATGAATTTTTCCAGAAAGTGATAGGTTTAAATCTGTTTAGTTAGCATTCCAAGTTTAAATAAAATCACTGCAACCGTTTTTTGAGAAATCTCCAAAAAACTAGTAAGCCTAATCTGTAAAATCGCACTTCCGGTTATCCTATTTTATTTCATCTTGGAATTCTAGCGATACTTCTAATGTTCACCGATATTATTTAGGTAGTGGAACCATACATTCTACTGAAATTGTAAGTTAGAGGAAAGCTTAACCCTACTGTTCCCCAGAAACATCCAAAAAATCAATTTTACTAGGAATATGTTTCAAACTGAAGTGATAGGTATTTATATGTGATAGGAAGACCTCAAAAGCAGGTACTTCTAGTGAAAACTGAATTTCGAAAATTTAACAGCAATAATAGGAAAAAAAAAACTTCCCCCATATCAACAAGTGGAATGAATGGGAGTGAAAACATTAAGTTGAAGTCAGCTATCTACGGAATTTGATAACTTTACTCTGACGATGGATGAGAATCCGAAACCGGTCAGGAACAACAAAAACGTGAGTGCTGCGACGGATAAAATCCTAAAAACAATCTCACCTGTTACAACGTGATCCCTCCCAGTAATGCCCACTCTAACTGAAACAAAAGCCTGCGATTCAGCATTGCTGGAATGTTTCTGTGCTATTTTTAGTCCTGCTTCCTCTGCTAACACAGGGGCATTAATTAAGTTCAAGCCATTTGCCGTCCTAGATGACATCATTCCAGAGAGAACAGCTGTTGAAAGGAACCTCATGTTCTCAGTAACATGTCCTAGAATATTAAGAAAACATATGGATGGGTTAAGAACACATTAAAAAAAGAATATTTTTATAGTTTGTAAATAGATAAGCCATTTATCAATTAAGTTCTAAAAATTAAATACATTTTAATTTAATGAGTGATTTGTATGTGCTATCTTTAAAAAAATTAACATTTAAAACTAACCTTGTGTTATGATTCCCACGTTGACGCCCTTGAATGTGGCGCCTAAGGTGAGTTTAGCGGCTATAGAGCCTAATCTCTTGCCTAGTGACACCCATGGAGTATTAGAAGGATTCCTAAGTGCTGAAAGTACTGGAGCATTGACTACACCAGTCACTGAGAACCCACTATCCGGCTTGGACAGGGCGATCAACTGTTCCGCTATTTCTACAGCTACTCTTACCTATTGAAATATGAATCTTTTATTTAGACAGCTGACATATATTTTTTATCCGCATTCAAAGCTGGATTTAAGAAATTTCTTACCTGGGCTTCACCAGTACTGGCTCCTAAATGAGGCGTGGCTAAAACTTTAGGATGCTGGATAAGTTCTCTAAGAAGATCAGACTTTGGAGGTTCTTCTGAAAACACGTCCAAACCTGCACCACCGCATCTACCATCCTAAAATAAAAAATCTGGCATGAAACATTCATAAGCTTTCCTCTTAACTGCAATAATTTCAAATCTAATTGACACATTTTCATTATAATTGAAATTTTTGAAGATAGTGTGGAAACGTACATTACACTTGTGGTTCCTACAAATAAAAATTATGGATATAATATTATGTTGTTAGTGTTAATATTATTACAAAATCTTTTCAGAAAATACTTAACTGGAGAAAAAACACAAGTAAAGTCGCATACATAGTTAACTCGTTATCTTCAACACCAAATCCCATTTTTATTTTGATTATTTAAGCTCCTTTGAACTAGGCTCTTATTTCTTTCAAAAATTATTTAACCACTATTAAAGTAAAGCTAATGCTAATGCAATCGTTTACTTTGAATCGCAAAACTCACCAGTTTATCTTAATGGAACTTTCATTCTGCCAGTTGACCATTTGCATCATCTTAGACAAGAGATTGACTATAAAACCCTCATACACTATTCAAACGCTCTAAGACAGAACACTTCCAGATTTCTCTCTAAACTGCTCGGTACCGTTCTTAATTTATTGCTCTTCAACAAAACTCCTTTGCATTTCCTTGTCACCACTTCGGACTAACGGAATGGAACTGTACAGAACTACCAAGCATTCTAATCTGAACCGCTTCCAAACCAGCCAATCCAAAATCCTCCAAAATACTACCGTATTCAACCTTATCTGTACACACAGATCACAATATTGCTTTCGTTACCATTCTGACAAAATCAATTTAAAACAGATTCCACAATGAGCTCCAATCATATTCAAATTCTTCATAATGCCCAAGCCCTCGCCTCATAAGGCTTCCTTGAAACCCTCCATGTCGTTAAAAGCGCCGCTGGTCCCACAGCCTCTTAAATAACCAATCATTACTGAATGAATATCATTCAAGTCAATCAAATCTTTCCATATTATATCAGCTAATTGAAATATTGTAACATTTTTACAATTGTAAATTTCAAATAAAGTGTTAAACATAAAATCATAACATATGGTAAATATATGAAAATTAATTGGTAAGGTTAATAATGGCGAAGTATGGCATGGAAACTTACTTTAAGAGCTGCCAAAAGTGCTTGTTCATCCACAATACCACCTCGGGCTACGTTGATAATTTTCACACCTTTTTTACACTTCGTTAGGCTATTTTCATTGATTAGATCTGAAAAATAAATAAAATAATTGAAATTCACAGAATATACGCTGATTGTGGAATTGGCAAAGAATATGTACTTCGAGTCTCCAGATAATACTAGAAGAACAAGATGAAAAAAAAGGAAGAGGATGGTTAAAAAAAAAATCTGAGTTGTTTGTTTCCTATTAAATAATTATGGGGAGCATAAAGTTTATTGTTTATAGAAATTTCATTAAGTCAAAGAAAAATCAATTAAATTAAGTTAGCGTGCAAAACAGACTATTGAAAATGAAAAAATCTATGAGGAAAGCTCTACTGTCAATAGAGTTTGTAGCAATTTGCGCCACTAGTTCTTGCAATATTGGCATTCTGATACCTAATATCCCAGCTGTTAAATATATATGAAAGAGAGTAGCAAGTAAAGTCAATTCACTGATCCTAAAAGATCTATTAATGACTTCCTTGGATACCAAGTAATTATACATATCAGAGACATTTTCCGTGGTAGCCTGCTTCATTTTGTGGTTATCGACCGGTTTCGGGCGTTTCCCCATCTTCAGGATGCGTTTTGTCAGACTTGCTGTGTAACATAACACACACTTGCACAGAGCAAATTCAGTTTATACACTCCTTAACCTTCAGTTTATACTTGAGTGTATAAACTGAATTTGCTCTGTGCAAGTCTGTGTCTGACAAAACGCATCCTAAAGATTGGCGAACGCCCGAAACCGGTCGATGACCACAAAATGAAGCAGCTACCACGGAAAATGTCTCTGATGCTTTCCAGCTCTGCGGAACCAACAACACAATTATACATAGTATGATGGCGTCTGCAAAGTGTACAATTTGTAAGGGTAAGTGAGTTTTTATGTTCGTGAACTAGAGAATGCCGTGAAATTCGTGCCAACGCGAATGCTAATTCCAAGTAGTTGCACACTTCTTCTGCAGGCCCTATTTTTTGGATAAGATTGCAGGTATCAGCATAAGTACTGTTCATTTTATTAGTCTAGGAAGCACACATAAATTCCAAGATCCATGAAGAAGTGGCTAATCCGTTTCTCCCAATGGGAATATATCCCAGGTAACAACACAATCACCAATATGGCATTCTGCATCCTGCACAGAAAGATGTCGACCAAAATTTCTTGAATATCGAAATTAGAGCGCTATGCGTCATGTACAGTCATAGTACAGAAATAATCTCATATGGGTTGACATTATTCACAAGGTCTTCACGAATTTCAACACCACAAATATGTGATATAAGATGTAGAAGGTTTCTTCAATTACCCCCTTACAGAGAAGATGCTAGCCACTTCTTTAGAGATCTATTTTGGTTAGCGTGTGAACAAGCAAACTCTAACTTACCAATACAAAACATTCCACTTATATTTAATTTGTATCGTTTATTGTAACACAAATACTAACACCAAGGTCAAAGTGAATTTGGCATTGTACACTTCCTTTCCAATAATAGTAATTAGTAAGCCTAGATAGCCTGTGAACTGCATCCTTTAACCAATGAACTTATCTCTCTAGCTCCTTATTCAAAACGGCTCATGTGCATTTATCCTGTTCATACTCACTTTTTGTTTGCGGTATTAAAGGTGTATGTACTGTAATATAATCCGCCTTGGGCCAAATTTGTTCCAATTCTAATTTTTCTACACCAAATTCTGCAGCTTGTTCAGATGTTACTATTGGATCGAATCCTAGTACTCTCATGCCAAACGATCTCATCCTGATGGCCACTTCACGGCCAATCCTACCAAGTCCAAGTACGGCTAAAGTTTTTCCACTTAACTCTTCTCCAGTATAAAGTTTGCGATCCCAGCGCCCTTCTTTCAGTGACTGGCTACCAGCGGCTACATTCCTAAATAAACAAACGAAAAACTATTTAATTATTCAAATATGATACCTTTTAATAGCTATTTTGACAATTAAATTATAAAACTTTTTATAATACTAGGGAAGGGTTATCTCAATGATCGCGCGCTGGACTCCCACATAGGGGTTCGAGTCCAGTGTAACCCTTAGATTTACTCTTCCTAGAAGCCTCTACAGCTCAATGTTCGGCAATGCACTAAGAAGGCTCCGGGGCATCATAGAAGTTAAACAAAAGTAAAAAAAAAAATACTGTCTAGATAATTACTTACCTAGCTAAACTCGTGATGAGAGCGCAGGTCAGTTCACAAGCGCTAATAGAATTACCACCAGGCGTGCTGTAATGTAAAAAAGAAGTAATAACCATTAGCAAATTTAATCCAATGTGATATATAAATAGTAAAATAGAAAGAATAAAACTTCTTCACTAATGTTAAAGAATGACTGATACCATATACTTTATTCTATTTTTAAACAATTAATATTGATAGAAAATTTTTATTTTTAATGATTATTCAACAAGTTCAATGTATTATAAGAAAAATCAAGGAGAACATTTAATGAATGATTGGAATTAATGCTGAGATGAAATAGTTTTTTCTCCTCGGTTCATTGGTATAAGCCAATGAGGAAGATCGCTGAATAAGCTCCGTATGTGTGTGAGTCAACATTATCTATATTATATATAGAATATATATATATATATATATAGAGAGAGAGATCATTGATTATATATATATATATAACGAAAATCATAGGCAATTGGTGTTTCATTTAGGTTCTACAGGGGGCACGGCAACAAAGAATAAAAGTAAGGAATAGACAACCCACTCCTAAGGAATAGACTAGACTCCACCTATTCTAAAGTTATTTTTATTTTTTTTTTTGAAACTATATCCACAATCTAAACTATATATTACTTTGGTTTTTAAAATTATTCTGCATTTTATAATCAATCGAAATAATTTGAAAAACGGAATAACATAAAAAAAGCATGTTGTAATAACTAGCTAATCGGGTATATAACTGAAAAATTACATGACGGCACTTTGCCATTTGAAAACTCTAAATTTAAATATATTTTCTTAAATTCACATAATTCTTTAAACTGGAATTAATCATATACAAAAATAAATGCTTCTAAAACTATACTTTAAACAATCTACACTAATTCTTTTTTAAATTTTAATTCATAATAATATCCTCGACGCTATTAATGTATTTTTTGTTATTTAAAAATCACTTATCAAAAAATAAATACTAATTTAAAAAAAATTGGTGGGTGGATGAAACATTCATACAACTTTCTCTTACTCCAGTTTTCAAAATTGTAAATGACAAATTTTATAGTTACTGTACAAAATTTAACGAAATTTGTCGAAAACTGAAAAAACTGTTCGGTAAAAGCTCACTTCCGGTTTACTAATTTTCTTGAAACTCCGAACTTTGGCAATATTTTTAATTATAATTAATTTTGTTTAGATGGCAGAATTGTATAATGGACTAGGATAGCATTTTAGAGAAAAACGTAACCCCATTCTTCCTCCAAAAGACCCGTAAAATGAATTCACCCGGAGAAATGTTTCAAATAAAAGTTGCAGCTCTTTATATGTGTAGTCCATATACTTAGCTTAAAGAAAATCGGTGAAGCCGTTTTAGGAAAATAGCAGAAAAATGAAAAATACTTTTCAGTAAAAACGCACTTCTGGTCATCCGATTTTCTTTAAACACGGAATTTCAACAACATATTTAGTTCTAATTAATATTATTTAAATGACAGAACTGTATAATAAACTGAAATAGCACTTTAGAGGACCACCTAACCCCACCCCTCCCGCAAAAGTGCCCTTAATGGATTTTCCCGGAGAAATGTTTCAAATAAAAATTGTAGATCTTTTTATGTGTAGTTGGTATAATCAAGTTTCAAGAAAATCGTTGGAGCCATTTTTGGGAAAATCGCAAACAAGTGAAAAATCCATTTTGTAAAGTGGTACTTCCGGTTGTGGAATTTTGACAGACAACCTACTGTCGGATCTCATGGTGATCCTAAACGGAATACAAGTTTGAACTTTCTGCGATTTTTGGTTTTTGAACACACATACATGCATAATACCTACACATACATACATATATACACACAGGGTACCTGAAGAGTAATCGATCGACCGGATGGATGTATCGCTTCAATGAATAGATTTTTCGCAGTTTTCTCCGAAACAGCTCTAACGATTTTTTTTAAACTTGATATTATATATATGTACACAATACACACACACACTCGCGCGCGCGCACAGTTAATGCGAAATTGTAACTTGTTAATAACCATATAAATAAATAATAATTTATAAACAAAACTTCTTTTATTTCAGGAAAACTGTTTTTCGAAAGGTTCTAGGGAAAACTGAGAGTTAAGATATCTTTAAATTTAAATAAAAAGTCCGCATCACTAGAACATTAAGAGCAACTAAACAACATTTTGTAAAAATTAAAAGTTTGAAAGTAACAATTGAAATCACAAGAATTTCTGTACAAGAAAGTTATTGTGAGTTTTTTAATAAACGGTACTTTTTCATCAAAGCGACAATTTAATTGTTGCAATACTGTAGATGGCAGATTTCTTAATATTAAATATGTGCATATTTAATGAACAGAAAGGTAGACTGGTATGAATTTTTGTAGGTCATAATAAAAAAAAAGTGCAAATTTCTCTCTTGATTGTTGAGTATTTAATAAGTCTTTTAAAACTAAACTATTCCATTTCTTTAATACAATTTATTTCAAAAAAGAAAATTCCATACAGGTGCTCATGTTATTTCTCAAATCATTATTTTAAAAACATAATTTCAATATAAAAAATTATTATTGAAAAAACTAATGTTAATTTAATGGAACGGATGTAATGTTAATTTATCAGGTTTATCATTCTTTACGAACATAGAGTTCACCAGTTTGTGCGATAAAAAGGGAATTATTTGTAAAAATGGTTAACGTCATCAAAATATTTCAAAAAAATTTATCATACAATAAATATTTCGTCAATAAAGATAATAAAGATTTAAGAAAATAACTTATATAATAAAATATTCTTCTTTTTTTTGTAATTGTTTATTTAATAAGTGATATGGCGAGCCTCCCAGTTTTGATAACTGAAATAAGCACTTCAAAGTAATAATTGAGCATTTCAAAGCGAGATGGTAGGGTAGATGAGAGAAATTTCCACTTATCGAATACGATGCATGTTTGAAGCAGCGCAGTTCACCAATACTACACTATTGTAGGAGTGTGGTGTCAAGGACGTAATAATTTGCGAATAACAAGAGGCCTTTTAATACAATCTTATCTATCAACTTTTGCAATCTTTAGATAAACTTGAATTATATATTTGAAAAAAAAAAACAAATTGTTGAAAGTAAACAAAAAGGAACAGTGCCATTTTTAAAATAAATACTTGACATTTTTACCTCTTATCTAATACTCATGTTCTTTTTGTTTAACTAATACATTTTTGGGATCAGTCAAATACTAATCTATAAACAAAAAATCTGGTGTGAAACACTCACATAACTTTCTCTTACTGCACTTTACAAAATTGTAACTGATAAATTTTAGAGTCAGTGAATCAAATTTAATAAAATTCGTCGGTGATTTTATGGAGAAAATAGCGAAAACTGTAAACACTGTTCAGTAAAAATGCACCTCCGGTTTACTATTTTTCTTGAAATTTGAAAGTTTGGCAATTTAATTATTTCTAATTAATTTTGTTTAGACGAATAGAATTGTATAATCAGCTTACACTTTAGATGAAAACATAGACCTCCACTCTCCTTCAAAAGTCCTCTTAAATGAATCCCCTTATAAAGCTCACCTTCTTTGGAGTAGTTCACATTTAATTCAACTAAGTATTTACGCTAATCTATAATAGCCTCCTCTATTAATGTTAAGAAAACCCTATAAAAACTTTTGACATTCCTTGCACGTGCATACTTCGATTTAACAAACACTGTATTCGGTTCGCCATCATCTTCATCTAAAGTAATGTATTTCTGAAATCTAAACATCTCATAATCAAGGAAATTTTCTTAACATGAACTGGTGTTTCCTTTTTTGTGCCACGGGGTTTGGTATAGGTCCCATAACATATCTGACTCCTTAATTCAAAATGCACACAAAGAAAAACAATCAGTAGCCTGAAAAAAGTCCGTGAAAGATAGAACCAATATTTCACGGCCGGATTTCGGTATTTTTATTAAATTATGCTTAATTTAAATAAATAAAAGCTAAGGTATGCTTACTTTAAAACTATAACTCCTTTTCTTGTAGCAGCCTCTGTATCTATATTGTCGACTCCAGTACCGGCTCTTCCCACAACTCTCAGTTTGGTGGCTGCTGCCAAAACATCAGCCCTTACTTTCGTATCTGATCTCACTATCAGAGCATCATAATCCTTCAAACAAAATTTATTATGCAAATTTATGCTTAACTTGTTCATTTAAGTCACAAAAATATGAAATTAGAAAATGATTTTAACAAAACGATAGATTAATCGTTCAAGTCACCAGAAACTGAATTCTCATCTATATGACAAATTATCACCATATCCGGAATTTTTATCAAACGTTTAGTTCCCTTACTCTCATCAGATGATGAAACCGTAATGATTGACATTAGAGAGGGAAGCCTAACCTCTCAACTCCTCCTAATTCCCTCTACTGGAAAAACATTTCAAATATAAATAATGGGTTTAAATATCGGTGTGGTATGTACATCAAAGTTTAGGAAAATCTTATTCTGAAACTTCGTATCTCCGTTTATTTTATATTCCCAATTTTCTTGAAACTTAATATTTTGTAAGTTTACATTTTAATGACTTTCTTAAGAAGCCACAATTATTAACCTTAGGTGACAGTGGATTTATTTGACTTTTTAGTAGTCCGTCAACACATTTAAATTTTTTTATTGTCCCAAATTCAGTATTTTTTGTAATACTATTAGGGTAAACGCTACACCGACAGGGATAATGACTTTATAAAGTCGTAATGACATAGTATTTTGAACAATCGCTCAATTATACATTAAAAAAAAGATTGATTCTAGAATAAACTGATTCCAATTAAAATATTATGTATTCCAGGTAAAAAAAGAGATCTTACATAATTATGTACTAAGTTGATCGGTCCCCGCAACTCGTCAAGGACGAGTGTAATGAAACAACACATGGTTTAAACACAATCTTGTATAACTCAAGGACGTCTGCACATGCAATTCAACTTCTTATACTCAAGTATGATTCTTTTTACAATGACAGAAAGTAAAATGTAGATATCATAGCAATCGGAAAAAATAAAAAATTCCGGTATGGGAATTACTCAAAGTGAAATTCTACAGGTGGGGTACTGTATGTTAATGAAATAACATTTAAAGGGCAAGATAATGTTCGGGTTCCTCGAGAAAAATTTCAAATAAAAGTAATATATGAGTGGGTTACTAATCAAGTTCAAAGAAAACTATTTATGTCGTTATCTAGAAAATCGCGAAAACCTAAAAACAAATAATCTGGTATGAAATACTCACACGACACTCAGTTACTGCTGTTAATACAATTATATATAAAATGACAATTTTTTTTTTTTTAATTTCAAATTTACTCATTTGTCCCAACATTAATAACCGAGGAGGTGGGGGACAAATATCTACCCTGTCTGAGCAGTTAGTATTCCAAGTTTAAACGAAATCGTTGTAGTCATTTCCGAGAAAATACAAAAAACTCAAAAACCGATTCTGTAAAAACACTTGCGGTTAACCCATTTTCTTCAAATTTGAATTTTAGCAATGTTTCTGATGTATATTAATATTATAGAAGAAGTGGCAGCACACATTTTACAGAATTGGTACTCCAGAGTAAAGCTTACTGTTTCCCTAACCATCAATTTTACTGGGAAAATGTTGCAAATACATGTGATAGTATTTTTATGCAAGAACATAATATACAAAGTTTAAAGAAAATCGTTGGAGCCGTTGATTGGTACTTCCGGTAAGTGTGATCAATAATTTCCTGTGCTATCCCAGTGATACCAAATGAAATATTAAATTTGAGCTTCCGTTGATTTGTTTTCTTTTTGTTGTACAGCATACATTCATACGCGCATACACAGACAAATTTCTGAAAGTCCATTTTCCGTAATCACGTCGACAGAGGACGTGAAAACATACTTTTCATTGAATCTAATTTTGAAAATTTGTTACAGTTGTAATATTTCCTTTTACACTAAAAAATGAACATAAAAAAAAGTTGGAGGCAATGAATATTACTATTATACATTGCCGTACTATTATTATCGAAATATTTAGAACTTACTCTTTTTACTTTCTCTTTCACTGCAACGAGATTTGCATTCTTATGAGTTTTTCAAGTTAAATTATTATAGAAAATATCTCAAAAAAGTGTAAAATTTTTTAAGTCAAATAAACAAATTAAACTTGTTGTGTTAATAACATTAAATATATATTAGAAGCATTGTTACAATCCAAATTTATTGTAGTGCGACTATTCAGAATGGACCTTTGAGATTTTTGGAATTCTGAAAAACAATTATAACGATTTCCTTTAACTTGGAATGCTTTAAAAGATCACTTTTACTATACAGATATAAAAATCACTATAAGAATGTACAGATATAAGATCACTATACAGATATAAAATATCACTTTTATTTAAAACATCCCCCCCTCAAACAAAAAAATTGATTTTGGATAGCTGTGCTGAATTGTGATATTAAATTTAAAATTTTATTTGGGTTGGTCCAATGTGGTGCGCTCTTCATGACTATAGTGTAATCACTTCCCTACCTGGCTCATTAGTAGATTGGTATTCCCCTCCCACAACCACCTCTATTTATGTTAGCACAAATGAGTAAAATTGTAAAAAAAAAAAAATGTCATTTTATGTAGAATTGTATTGAGTAAATGAAAATCGTGTGTTTCACACCAGATTTTTTTAAAAACTAATGCACTAGTCAATAACTGTTGGCGGGACATCATCCTACAGCAGAAATTCTTGTTAAACTGACCCTTAAAGTCTACTGTCACTTCTTCTTAAGAAATATAAGAATGGAGAAAGAAAGGCAAACGAGTCACACAGCAGGTTCAGTGACCTGAGGACAATACACTTATCTGCGACCTTAGCACCGTACAAGGCTGACGTCGGGTAAAAGCTGGTGATTGGACCGGCCAATTATGATTTACAAGGCTACTGATCAATGGTCATTTTCCTCCATTAATTAGTGCTTTATTTCTAGTTCACATTATACAGATTTTTCCAAACAACATTAAAACATTCTTATAGAAACATTGTAATAAAATTAAATAATTATAATATTATACTAAATGTAATTTTTTAATTCAAAAAATAAGATTTTTTTTAATTTATTCAACGTAATAATGAATATTCTAACGATTAATGCTATCTATATCTGAAACTTCCATTTCCAGAAATGTTTATTGTCTTTTTATTTTAATTTTACTTATTTGCTAAATGTAATTAAAATATCTTTCAATATTTTTATAAATAACATATGCAATTGCTTTTATTCTTACATCTGAGGGAACAAGTGTTTATAAGTGTGTGTTTAAAAGTTTCTAAATTCAAGTTTTCATGGGAAATATAGGTTTAGAATTTTCTGAAAATCATGAGGAATCTCAAACTTGATATTCAATTTTAGGTTAGGTTTAAAAATCCCAAATCGATGTTTTAGGTCTATTATTTTTATATGAAAACTTTATATAGGAAAATTAACTTTACAAGATTTTGGATGAAGGGTGGCATTAGATTTTCTTCTAAAGTATATTTCAATAAATTTATAATTTAATTATCAATTGTATACTAAATGTATTGAATTTGTTGTAAAAATGAAAAAGTTTGAAGAAAATCGATAAAGTGATTGTGCGATTTTAAAGAAAGGTTTTCTTTCTGTTTTTTACCATTTTTTTAGTAAATTTATTTCTTTAAAGTTGATTTACTAATTATGGCTATCTTGTAGTTGATACATTTTTCCAGAATAATGGATTTTACTGGAGCGGGATGGGTTGTCTGGGAGGGAGCTACAATATATGCATGCCTTTTCACTGCAATGTGGCACTCTTCTTAAGTAAAAAAAAAAAAAACCATATGGCGCAACAACCTATGAAGGGCTAAGACTTCCAGACGGCGATTTGAATAGGGGGGCGTGTGGTAAGCACGCCGCAGTTCCCACGCCGTTTAGTTCCGGCCTTCGCTATCTAGGGCGCTACTAACTGTAGCTTCTCACTTTTTATCATGAGCTGGGTCAACACCGACTTTACCCTCACGAGAACGAAAACTGAATTCTCGCACGAAAGGCGAGTGTGCTAGCCACTAGACCAACGCGTGAGGACCTTCTCATTAAAAGTTAAGCTTAATTAAAGATCTATAAAAATCCCAACCAAACTGTCAATTAGATTTGTGAGAAATGTACTCGGATAAGTGATGCGAACATTTCACTCCAGAATGTTTTTTTTTTTCTTCTTCCAATTTGAACAGTAACAGAAAAAAGTTAATTCAAAATTTCAAAAACAGCAAGGTTACGCCCTACTATCATAAATGTTGGAGACTGGTTACTGTCGCAACTGTATGTGGTGTTGGAAATGTTACTGCACATGAGTGATAATTGTTTTTTATTATTTTATAATAACAGATGCTAGCAATGCGTCTGCAAAAAGCACTATCATAATGGGAAATCCCATTGATTCCTTCAGTACCCTCGAATATACCAATTTCCTTGGATATACAGTTTCAATTAAAATTTAATTATATATAAATAGTTATCTCAATTTTAAAGAAACCCAATGCTAGCTTTATGGAAAAAACGCAATAAAACCTACTTAAAAATGGCGCACTCTCGGGCAAACAAATTTCTTCAAACTGGAATTTAGGTTACAAATTTAATTCCCCTTATTTATTAAATCATTTCTTGATTTTTAATTAATACAAATTATAAGAAAGGAGTTGTATGATTTGGTTACAGTGTTAAGTTACTGACAAGAATAGTAAATATGAAATGAGATAATGCAAAAATAAAATAGATAACTTCTCAAAGATAACAATTAATAAAGTAAAATTAAATAGTAAATTATAAATTGTCCCAACCGATTAAAAATAAAATAAAATAAAATTTAATTAAACATTTAAAAAAGTATAATAAAAACAAGCATATTTACTAGAGAAGTTACAAACAAAACTTAATACTTGAGTTTAAGGCTATTTAATTAATATATACAGTATAAGTTGTTCACTTTTACCTTTTCTTACTTCTAAGAGAAAGCATTGCATTGAGGTAGCGCTTTTTGATTACACTGAAGATCCTCCCATTTGTATTATTTTCAAGACCATTAAGTATTTAGTAAAAATTCACAGTGTCAGATTTCTGAAACTGAGTTTTCACTGGAAATGTATGTCTGAACAAAATATCTCAAATCTGAAAAAACTGCAAGAAGTTCAACCTTGGTGTCGATTTCGGTACTATCACCGCATCTAATACGAAGATTTCGGACAAAAACCATCGACCGGAAGTGCGATTTTACTGAAAGATTTTTTTTTCATTTTTCACGATTATCTTTAAACTTCATTCACTATCTACCTAATTACTATATCTTAAATTCCTAATTCCTATATCTGCAAATACCTATCATCTTAATTTGCAACATTTTCCAGGGAAAACTGATTTTTGGCGTTAAATTTGAAATGTTATGGGAAGTTCGTTGAATATTGATTTATATTGATAACTGTATTAACCGAAACTTGTGAGTGTCCACACCAGATTTTTTTGTCAAGTTTGGCATCCAATAAATTTTCTATTATCATTCTCAAAAGATGTTTCTTAAAAAAAAAATTAAAAATAAGTTATGTATTTATGAGGAAATAACTAAGTTTTGGACAGACCAAAAATAAAAGGGACAATGCGTTAAACTGCTGACTACGAAGTAAACAGAAACTATCAATAGAAAATCTGTAGTGATAATAACCACATGACATTCTAGAATACTTTGTACAAGATAAGTTTTTGACCTATGCTATTAATCTTATTTTGGCATGTCATACTGTAGTAATTTTCTACAGATAGCTTATTCTCAGATATCTTATTCTAGGAATGCAAGATATCATGAATTAATAATAATTTTGCCTTATTAAACTACTTATTTAAGAACATTGTATTTTAGATATATTCCACCTGTTTCTGCCATGTAAAAGTACTTGGGGAGAAGTTATTAGATGGATTTAGAAAACTTAGTTTGTCTACGCTCTAAAACCTTCGAACAGTGAGATCCCCAAATTTCAGCTAGATATAAAATAACATTTTCTGAGAGAGATTTATAGTAACATGTAGTACTCCAAACATCTGCCCTGCTGGTACTTATAATCTTAATCTATCATCTATAAACTAAAGAAATGGCTGCAACATTCGCTCTAATATTAAATGGGCGGTAGAACCATACAATATAATGAAATGATATTTAAGGGAAGTCTAAAGTCATCCCTTTCCAGAACCCCATTAAATTCAATTTTTCTAGAAAAATTGTACAAATAAAAATGATAGTCAGCTAGGTGTTAGTGTGTATACACAATTTTTAAAAAAAATATCTTCCAGTCATTTTCGAGAAAGAGAAAAAAAGTAAAACATCATCACTAAGCGATACTTTAGGTTAAGAAGTTTTTCCAGATAGATTGCCCTGCATATACCCAAACGGAATTCAACTCAGAACTTTCTCGAATTTTCGAGTCATGAGGTGCATTTATAATTACAACACATACAGAGGGAGATAGAGAAGACCATTTTCTCAAATTACTTTTTCTCTTTCTAGGGATTTCACAAAATGTATTTTCGGTGAAAATTCGATTAGATCGCAAGAGTTATTCTTACAACAAGAAGAACAAAAAGCAAAAAGGTAAATTTGTATAAAAACACCCTGAATTGCATAAAATCTTCCATCTTCCAAGTTATGTATTTTTTTTTTTTATTAATTAAAATTTATAAACGGTTACTTTTGGTAAGCACGGCTTATAGATTAAATGGGTAGCGCTCAGGATTCGCTCCCTGACAGAGGGGCTTAAACTATGTTGACCAAGCTCTATGACTAAAAGCAAGGGAGCTAGACTTAAGCTACCAAAGCCCAGAATTTTTGACCACACACACATACGCCCATCAATAAAAATAGGCGTAACTGAGCTGATTGGGCTTTAGTTTCTCTTTTTTTTTTTTAATATGAAAACAAAAATATTTGTCTCCATTTCTAAAATCATATGGTTCTGATTATAATATATTTTATATAATTTTAAACCATATTACAAACAGGGCTAAGAGGAAGTAGTAATTATGTAATTTTTATCCCAAAAAAGCAATAAACATTCACTGCACATTTGGATACCTACAAACTAATCAACAAGTTTAATATAAATCATGACAATAAAAAATGGAAACTTCGCTCTGTTTAAAAAAAATTACTCGTTGCAAATATTGAGATTCATAACTTAACTTAGTTTTTTTGTTTTTGTTTTGTTGAAGGGGCACAACAGTTAAGGTCCTTTTTCCCCTAATTTGTTTAAATTATTATTAATTACCTACATAATTTTATTTCAGTTCTTTTTTTTTGCTATCAGTAAAAAAAAAAGTATTTAGTTTTCACTTTTTTATCTCACCAAAAAAACGATCTTATATTTTAAAAAATAACAGTTCGAACCAATTCAAAATAATTTTAAAAGGAGTTCAACGATATTTTCAAAATTGTTTTTGTTTTCAACTTTCAAAGTAATTAAATTTCAAACTATTACTATTAAAAAAATATATCTCACCGGAATTTCCTGAATAAGTTCTTCCTTCGTCATTTTATACCTGCAGGTAACGTCCAGTCCATGTTTTCTAAGCAGTTCCACGCAAGCATTGTCCACTGCATCGCTTACCAAAACTTTCTTCAATGGTATGGCCATTATTGCCGATATTTGAAATACTGGCAAAATGATCAAACATTGCAGAGCGAGCAAGTATATAAGATACCCCCACTTAATATGACGTCAGTATAAAAAAACAACGACAGCACTTAATGGGACAGCACGCATACTTGGACCGACAATTATACATATTGCCTACTTGATCTTCTGTCAAAAATAAAAACAAAAGGAAGAATTATAATGATGAATGTTAAATTAATATTTTGAATTGCAATGTTAAATGCTTGTAATCATGATGGGTACAGGCAGAATAATAAACTCAGCTGTAGGGATAGAGAAAAAAGAAAAAAAACATTTATTAATTCTGACTTGAAATATAAACTGAAGGCATTAATAAAACTGTTCAATAATAATAATAATAATAATTAATAAAAATGATTTAGAAATAATCTAAGGGCAGATTGTTTTGTTAGTTTATAAACATTTTATGCATTTAATCTTGTTATTATTCCTTTCTATGCATTAACGAACTATTATTATATCTATTCAATATTGAAAATTAAGGTTTGTTCCACAACTTTCAAATTCAAAATAATCACAAAACATCGCAGGCCGCATGTGCTGTTAAAATTGTAATCATAAAGCAGTTGGCACTTAATCAAAAACTGGTTGAAAGAACCTTTAATAGTAATTAGAAATACGCTTGTCATGTTACTATGGCCACTGTTATTAAATTAATTGGAGTGGAAGGTTTCACCAGACACTCGAAAGCTACATATATTAGGAGTTTTTTTAGTATAATATTAAATATTATGTATCTTTGCTTAAAAAAGCAATAATAAAACAGAGCATGGATAAAATGAAACCAACAAGTTTAAGGGTAAGTTTATTCAAATAAAACATAACAATTAGGAAAACAACTGACCTTATTTTTTTCCTGTATCATACGTACACAATCTCTCACCCTCTCATTATTGGAAATGTTACATTTTTAAAAAAATTCCATTACTGATTAACCAGTTAGGAACCCATTTCACTTGATACTAGTTATATTCTGTTATCTTCAAATTGCATAACATCTAATAAATAAATTTCCGCTTTGAAAAAAGAATTTATCTTAAAAATAGATAAACTGTGCTTATGACCACAATCATTGTTTTTTGGCCCCTGAAGACCTAAATGTCTAATAATATTATACACGTCAATCGCAGTTGGTAATAAAATCTCAATACTTGTCATTTCATTTTAGTCAAGAAGACAACTCTGGCTCAAATCTCAATAAAACTTGAAATCTAACGTTAAGATTGCCGCAGAACCTCCTTAAAATCAATTTTTCCGGAAAAATGTTTCAAACAAAAGTGATGTTTACATAAGAACTGTTTAAAGAAGTTAAAAAAAAAATCGTACTTCCGGTATTTTTTAAAAATCTGTGCAATGTTTTTAATGTATTGATTTAGAGAAAAGCTTAATGTTGCAGCACCCTGAAAACTTTCAGAAAATCAATTTTCCTGAAAAAATGATTCACATAAAAGTGATAGCTATTTAAATGTATTACTGGATACTAAGTTTAAAGAAACTCGTTGGAACTATTTTAAAAAAGTGCGAGAATAATGAGCAAAACAGTACATTTAGTAATTATTTTTCTGGTTGATGTACTTTGATAGAAAACTTTGTTATGATGATGGTTTGTGCATATACATAAATCCACAAACCATTGAATGAAACCATTTTGTCGAACTTAGGCTCTCAAAACAATTAACTTAAGTCGAAAATTTAATTTAATTAACTTAATTTCGAAAATTTGATATGATCCAAATACTTCCCTTGCAAAAATGAGAGAAAGTAAAAGAAAAATGGTGCAAAAAATTGAATAGCCTATACTTTAAGCATTTCTCACAATTTTGTTGCAATATACTCTAAGTTTATTTGCTCCTATTCGTATGTTGGGATTATGAAAGGACTCTAACACTGAACTGTATTGGCATTTCTAAGCATAACGTCGCAGCTTTTCCAATATCTAGGTAAAGTATCTTATCGTTGAATTTTGACCGGATCTCCTTTTTTTAAACAGAATATTAAGTTTGAGCTTAGTGCGATTTTCGTTTTTACAGTACACTTTTCACATCATATATAAATGGTTTCAACTGAAACCATTTCCTAAAAACTTGTTTTTCTATTTTAAAAACTTCAAAAAATGTTCATTTGTATTCAAAATCTATTTCATAAATCTAATATGAATCTAACATAATCTAAATGAATCTAATATAAATGCTATAGATATTTAATTTAATTTAAGATGAATTAAATAATGGAATAAATTCTCCGAGTGATGTATTTATATAATAATATGATTAAGAAAAATTCAAATATCTTATCTGGTAATAGATACCATAGTCACTTTTCTATGAAGTACAGTACTTACAGAACTAAATTGCCATGTAGTAAATAAGGAAAAAGTTGCAATTTCAAAATAAATTATAGGATGGTCCGTGCCTTTCCATTATTTTCACATTTCTTGATGATTTTCCTTTCGAAAAAACAGCCCAAGTCCTATTAGAATGTTTGAATTACAGCATGCCTCACTATTCCAATTAGCTGGTTTAAAACAGTCGCATAGTTCATTACACCACTGACCAACCATCACTTTCTAATAAATGTCTACTGACCCCCCACTGACTGGTCTAGTCCGAAGTCTATTTAAAATAACGGTCATTTTATTTTTACTTTTAGTTTTATAATTTTCTATTCATGCAAATCAAAACAAGCTCTTCAATGAAATTTTTATTCCATTTGACAAATCATTTCTCACTTTCCCCTATTAGTGTAAGAGGAAATATGATCTGGTCAACATTTTTCCAAAATGAGTTTTCATGAAAAAATAAAATATTTTGAGATCCAGTGACCATGAAAAACTCTGGTGTGAAACATTTAGACTATTTTTTCTTCCTTAAGACAAATTTTCTTCAAACTTTTCCTGGAAAAATGTTTCAAGTAAAAGTGATAGATTTATATCTATGTATTCAAATTCAATAAAAATCGTTGAAGCTCATTCCGTTTGAGAAAATTCCCAAAAAATATCCAAATCATATTCTGTCAAGTGGCATATCCGGTCAACCGAGATTCTTCAAATTTGGAACTCTAGTGACTTTTAATATATCAATATAATATCGGTGGCAGAAAAATTCATTTTAAATTAGTTGACAAACTCACAGTGCCGATAACCACATACTGAAGCAGACTATCACAGAAAATATCTCTCAATGCTTTCCAGCTCTGCGGACCCAACTATCAGTAATCAGTAATTCAGACCACAATAATCAGTATTCTTTGGAACATAGTATGTTAGCAAAATGCTGGATTACAGACTGACAAAACTTATTCTTTCGAAATCCTGTGAAGATCTGGCCACATACAAATAGAATAAATATAGAAAGTTTCATACTTAGTGTTCTAAACATAAATTTAGAGCAACGAAAGCATTCAATCTCAAAATTTGTTCTAATGGACAAAGCAAAACAGGATATGAAGAATAGTGGTCTAATAAGGCTGCTAATAACTCCTTCAACTATTACTACTTAATTTTATTGCTTATTTTCCTTCTTTGCTATATTTCCTCAATACAATAATCTTCAATTTATTTATTTATGAATTTCCTTATTTCATTGCTTAAATTGGATTCCCAAGCCCATTGGCAACGGTCTTTTAGAATAATAATTTTCTCTTTTATAAAATCAGCCACAAAAAATGGGACACAATTTTTTTTCTATATAAAAACTCTGTAATTTGTACTAGCTTTGGTATATTTATGTTTATAACTAATATAATAATTACAATACCAACAATTCCTAACTTTCTTGAGAAAAAAAAATTGAAAACAGTAGAAATTCTTTTAGTTTAGCTGGGATCTGGGACAAAAATCGTAATTTTGTTTTAATTCCACATTATTTGGGATTTGATCGTTAATTACTTCGTTAACAGAAAAAAATGTTTTTTTTTTGAGGATCCCGTCAGAGAAGTCGCTCTTGCGGATCATCGAGCAATCATACATTTTATGGGAATTGGGGAATACGGTCGGAGACCAGGAAAGGGTCGTAGAAAGATCACAACAGATCGGAACGACCTATTTCTTTCGCTCTCAGTTCTACCCAATCGGTTTCTTATAGCTGCAGAATTCATAGATAACTTATTACAATTTTGGGGAGACAACGCAGCATCTCCAATTAGCTTTTGCCAATCAGCATCTCCATTGGACTGTAGAGCAATTTGGTCTATATTCTTCAGATGGTCGAATTCATGTGTGGAGAAGGCAGGGGGAGCACTTCATTCAATGTAATTATAACGTGAATGCTCCTTTTCAACTACAATTAATTATGGTGCGGGGCGGGATAAGTTTGAAGGCCCGCACCGAGTTAATTGTTGTTGAAAATGGCGCAGTGACCGGTACTAGATATGCTGATCTTCTAGAGGCAATCATAACCGTTTTCTCCATTTATTGCGGCTAGTTTTGTGCTAATGCATGATAATGCCAGTCCACACACAGCTAGAGTTGTCACCCGCTTCTTGGAGGAAGCCGGTATAAATATGATAGATTGGGCTGCACGTTCTCCGGATATGAATCCTATAGAACGTTTATGGAATGCTCAAGAGGCGTGTTAGAGCTCGTGGTCAGCTTCCAGCTACTCTGAAACAGATCCGCTTTGCCCTACAAGAAGAGTGGATGCCATTCGACAAGAGACCATTCGAAACCCGATTGCATCGAAGCTCCGCTGTATCAAGACTCTTAGAATATATCAAACACTAGATACTGATAAAAATTAGAAAAGTTACCAAAATTTTGAAAAAAAGTTTCTTCTACATTTATACATATTTTTTTTTAACATAGTTTCCTTGTGTGTGGCATTTTAGTTTCTGAAGTTGAGGGTGACAAGGCGGTATGGAGTGTAGTGTTAGCCATACTGGACACTCTATGCTTCATATACCCAAAGCAAGTACTAGAATTTGTATTAGGTAGGAATCCGTAGGAAAGCCTACCAATTAAACTGCTATTTCAATTTTAATATGATTCCATCACCCCTTAGGGACCCACTCTTTAAGAATCTTGGCGTCCTTGCGGCTATTCGAAGCTAATAACACATAGTGCAACTCCAACACTTTAAGTGTTAGCATACCAACTGGCAAGCTCTAACTCAACACACATACACACAAATTTACGTACCGGACACTTTACAGACGACTAAATTCAATGGCAAACATGATACCCCAAGCAGCGTCAATACTTTTCCTGAATTTGGTTTCATAGGTTTCCGAGATTAGTTTTGGAGATTTTTAGCACATCACGCAGATTTTAAGTAACCAAACACAACCAGTAACAGCTGAAACAGGTTTATAATACTAGTTATGTTATGAATTAATGTGTATTAACAAAGCAACAACTTAAACGTAACGTGGAAATTAAAAAAATAATTAATTCTTCTTTTATTAACATTACATAATAATGATAAAAGAAAAAAAAAAAAAAAAGAAGTTTATTATTTAATATATTTTTGAAAGATTATGACGAATTAGATTTAGTGAACAAAATTAAAAAATGCTTATCTTTCAAAGTGAAGAGTACAGTATAAGATAAGGAATGAAGGTCGAGGCTGTAATGTATGATAAAATATTCATCACCTGATTTATAAGGTCATCCATTAATCAAATATTAAAGTGGAAAATAAAATAATTTTTCAACGACATAGTTTTAGAGTTATTTGCAAACTTCATTCCAGAGACTAGCTGGTTGTGAATACTTAAACAGGTTACATAAATATAACTTAATACTTTAAAAAAAAAAAAACACTGGACATTTGCCATCATGATCAACAGTGTTGAGTCCGCAATCAGCAACAGATGACTTTACCATTTTTTCAGTTGTATTTCATTAAGTTGAAAGTATTTAAATATTTTTAGAAAGTAAAAAGAAAGTACTCATGTCGCTTATCATTTATTGAAATTATTTTGCATTAATTGTGGGGATATATATACTTTTACAGACGATTAGATAAAACTGGAAAAACCGGTTGGATTGATTGTTTCAAAGATGACTAATCTAAATTTTGTCAAAGGAACTAAATTAAGAAACAAATTGTTTTAAATAGAAAAGTAATTTTTTGTCTACATGTGCTCCATTCCTCCTTATCATGGGTGTCAAACGCGTTTATGCAGGCCATTCGCTTCATGTATTGCTTTAATTGCTAAACAAATTTGCTCAAAATTTCTATTATCCGAAAATCAGTCCGAAAGCTCTCCAGAATAAAAAGAAATCTCTGTAAAAGTATGAAAATTATATTTTGAGTTTATTTTTTTTAAGCATATTATTATTTCTCTTACTGCAATGAGAGGAAGTATTACCATCTTGTCCAATTTTCGAAATTTTGATTTCAACAGAAATGACTTTATTTAAGATACCCTGATTATAAAAGCATTCACATGTAGTGAATGGTCTGGAGCGAGTATATGTGTGTTGTGAGTGTGTGAAATTCGTAGTAAGCACCAAATTGTTGTTCCATTTAGCCACCACCAGTGTCCGACAAAAAAATTTCAGTCAAAATCATTTTCCGAAAATGGCTTCTACGATTTTCTTTAAACACCGCATACTGTTGCTAGTTAGACTTGGCTGAATCAGAATCCCAAATGAAGAAGCGATTTGCATGGAATGAAAGAACAAGAAGGCTACGCAAAAGAGCTTGCTATTTGCAAAAAATTTGAGACAACGTTTTCGAAACGAATACTTGGGCCAGCTGAGGCAGGCCTATCCCCGGAAGCAGGTTGGTGCAGTATCTGTGGGTGATGTTGTCCTAGTAGAGGTGGAGCACATCAAACGTATAACTTGGAGATTGGTTCTAATTTTGGAGACGACAGCTGGTGTTGATGGAAGAGTTCGTTTCTTAGAGTTCTGGAGCTCTAAGTGTTCGACTCAGAGAGGGAGAGCTATGGAGACCCGTCCAGTGAATCTTCCCTTTGAAGTGTGTTGATGACAACACCTTCCAGCTACCTACAGCCTCATCTGAAGCTTACGAAGCTTCACCAGCAGTAGGCGATGTTAATGAAACCCCTTTGCAGATGATGACGGACAGAACCAGGGAACCTTGCGGATACCAGAAGCGGTAGACTCGTAAGATTACCTAAGCGGTATTTGTGCCCAGAGATGAGTTGAGGCCCTGATTTGCTTGGCCTCAAGGTGGGAGGATGTTGCTGGTCACCATGCGTCTGTGTTGCTAAGTGATGATAACTTGCAATTCTCATGAACATGTGTATGTATTTTTTGTAGTAATATTGTTGAATAATAAAACTGATACAGTGACGCTGTGCCTAAAGATTTTGTATATTTTTACTGAATATTTTGTGTTTAAGAACCTGAGGTCAAATATTGTAACGGTAGTGACTCTTAGAATGTCCATGTAAAACATAATATAAACCAGGTAGAAGTCCAGCTCACTCCACTGAGCTAATCTTTTTCCTCCAAGTGAACTAAGTAAACATTATAATTACCAGAAGTTCTTTTAATATCTATTAGACGCTGTTGAAGGTTACTAACAGAGCAACCATAACATTTTTTATAGCTTATTTAGTGGAATATCTAGTGATGTTTTCCATTCTTCAATTGATCAAATATAACCATTATTAAGTAATATTAGTTTCACAATAAAAAAAACATAAATGGGTTTCGTTTTGTGGACTGTTTCGTTTTTTGGACATAGACCAGTTCTGAATATATGTCTATCTTGAGGCTGTTTTGATACATAACATCCTCGACTAGCAAAATACGAAGTTAAAATACACTGAATATACCTTGTGTGCAAGTCACTTTCATTCTATACGGTTAATAAAATCCTGAAATCATGGGCGAACGCCCCAAACCATGACAATACACAATAGACAAAAAACTCTCTCTTCAAGCACAATGGACACAAACATCCATATAATAAAAAAAAAAAAAAATCATACGACAACATATGGAACCGTCAAATGTCCAATTTTTTAATACTGCTATACAGAATTACTTGCAAGAGCATTCAAATTACTTTGACTCTTTGAAACTACTACCGAATAGATATATATCATATAAACATTTAATTTAATGTAAATTTGCGTTTTCTGTTTGTTTAGAAACAGTCGTTTCGTTGCAAATGACATTTTGATTTGATAAAAAAACAAAGAATTTTCCCAAATGTTGCAATTTTATATAAAAGTTTAAAAGTATAATTGTGCTTCATATGGCTTATACTTTAACTAATTCAATTCAATGTTTGGAAAATGAATTTTCAATAATAGAAGACCTTGTAGCGCTAGTTATTGGCTAATATGCGATAGCCATATAACCTCCAAAACTCCAATTATTTTTAGCAATCAAAATTACACGTAAATAATAATGTTAATAACAAGTTGACTCTTTAAATACGTGTCAACCAAACTACCTCGAAGGTAAATATTTGTTTAAACATAAAAATTGTTTACTATTTTCCATTGAGTTATTTATTTTGAAAATATTGACTGTTAATGTTATTTTATACTTAAATAAAATGATGAATAAATATCAACTATAAATAATTGGCAAATTTATAATATCTTTACTATAATTAAACATTTATTTGCATATGGATACCTATAATTGATAAAAAGTAGAACGATAAAGCTGAAGAAAAAAAGTGCATCTTCTAGATGTCTTACGCGCTAATTTGCCCAGCAAACTTTTCTTCTTTTTTTTGTAAGATGCAAAACATCTAAGGTCATTCGCGCACAAACATATTTTGATTTTTATGATGTGGATGTGCATGTATGTGTAAACTAAATAACTCAAACAAAAAAAACCTGGAGGAACCTCAAACTTTATTCCGTTTAGTTACTACCAGCAGTCTCAACTTGCTATTTTTTTTTTAGTAAAGTTCCGTCCAATCGGCAGTATCATTTTTCCCGAAAACTTTTTAGGTTTTCGTAATTTAAAATAAAAAAATGCTCTAACGATTTTCTTTTAACGTCTCATACATACAAAAATCTAATGTTTCTATTTTACATATTTGTCCAGGAAAAATGATTTCAACAATTGTTGAATATGTGGATGGATCCGTAATGCTGGATAACATCTGGTATTTTATCCGTCGTAGGATGCATATTTATTTTCTTGCTGACCGGTTTCAGATTTTCATCCATCGTCAGAACAAATTCACCAAGT
>JAAEAF010004293.1:0-10999 GCA_011037195.1 Triatoma infestans
TTGGGGATCATGTTGGACGCCAAGCTCACCTGGGGAGCACATCTTCAGTATGTAACACAGAAGGCGAAAAAGTCTCTCTGTGGAGTCACCAGAACTTGTGGAAAAACATGGGGACTTTTCCCAAAAATGGCCCACTGGCTCTACAAACGGACCACACACCTGTCCTGACCTACGGGGCAGTGGTTTGGTGGCCGAAAACGGAACAGCAAGGCGCGAGTAAGAGCCACTCTGGGGTTCAGAGACTGGCGTGCATGCTGATTTCGGGGGCGTTTTGTAGTGCCCCAACGACTGCATTAGAGGTTCTGCTGGGGTTGCCTCCTCTGCATCTTTTGATACAGGCGGAGGCGAGAGCCAGTGCGTACAGACTAATGAGCAATGGCCAATGGAATCATAGAAGCTCCCTAGCCAAGCACCTGGACATCATCCAGAAGGTAGACCCTGGCCCTATCCTTAGGATGGCTGGGGAGGTGAGTTGTCCAACGTTCCACTTTGAGCTCCCCTTTCAAGTGATAGTAACGTCACGGTCGGAGTGGGCTAAAAGTTGGGAGAAACGGGGCCGGATTGGGGGATCCTGGTTTACGGATGGGTCCAAAATGGCCTGCGGAACTGGAGCCGGGATTTATGGGGTCAAACCGGAGGTACGTATTGCGAGGCCTCTCGGGGGTTACTCCACAGTATTCCAGGCTGAAGTGTATGCAATAAAGATCTGTGCTGAGGAGAACCTGCGTATGGACTCTAGAAATAGAGAGATATGCATCTTCTCGGACAGCCAGGCTGCGCTGAACGCTCTTCGGGCGTTCAGAATCACCTCCCCTTTGGTCAGGGAGTGTAGAGACTCCCTGGAGGCATTAGCCCGGCACAACAAAGTTCGGCTAGTATGGGTGCCGGGGCATAAGGGGATCATAGGAAACGAAATAGCCGACCAACTGGCCAGGGAGGGAGCGAACGCTCCCTTCCTCGGACCGGAACCTGCTCTAGGGGTGGCCAAAAGTATGGTAAGAGCGGCTCTGAGAGACTGGACTCGGAGGGAACATAACCGATACTGGAGGCTGAGTACTGGAGCGAAACATGGCAAAATGGTCATGCCAGAGCGGTGTGAAAGAAGGACCAGATACATCCTGGGTCTAGGCAGGTATCAGATCTCTCTGATAACGGGCCTGTTTACTGGGCATGGCAGGTTCAAAAAACATCTACACAAGGTGGGGTTAGTGGATGTAGAGCCCTTGTGCAGACTGTGTCAGGAGGAGGAGGAGACGGCCTCTCACCTGATGTTTGATTGCGTTGCAATCGGCAGACTGAGGTACGAGATCTTCGGCACGTTGAGACCGGAGGAAATTGTGCTTCAGGAGGGACTGGTGGGGAAGGTTTTGGACCTCATGAAGAGGGGAGGCTTCCGCTACTAGGTTTGAGGGGTTGGCACAATAAGCCTCAATGGGAGGCTGCGGTGCCTGGGTTTTAGTCCCCCCCTGCAGCATTCTAATTCTAATTCTAGGCCAAACCAGGGAGGAGAGATTCCATATATATATTATAGACATATATATGAAGATATATATATATATATATATATATATAGACTGACAGCAGAACAGTTCAGGACAGTTTTACAACAATGCATCAGTCATCAACCCATACCCTTCTTATTACTCAGTCAGTCTGTCTCTTTATTATTCTCTCGCCACCTAACATCTATTTAACTGTAATGTCCTTGCAGCTTGTGTGTTCTATTCATTACACAGTATTCAGCATATCATCTAGTTAATTTCTAATCTTATTCCTAAGTTCATTCTCTCGAATTCTCTCTCTTCCCTTCACTTCCATTATATCCGTTTTGAAACTTCATTTTTCTTAGAAGAAACATTTTATTTCAGATTGCTTATAATAATTATTCAAAATTATTCGATTTTTTTTTTTTTCAGTTCATTTTACTATAATTTAATCATATACACATTTATTTGTACAAGATAAATTCTTAATTGCTACAATATTTTGTATATATAATAGAGTTGATGAGGAAAGAAATTGGGATTGATTAATTAGACGAGATATGAAGACACTGTTATAATATAGCTATAAGTTTACACAAATTGCACTGGACTTGTAATGATTTTATAGAATAAAGGGGTAGAGTAGAGATATGACACGATGCGATGTATGTTTGATTCTGATTGATAGATAGATGTCCCACTGGCTTATATACAGGTTCTCCCCACTCTAGCCTGCTTAAGTCAGAGAGTACCAGAGAGCGTCTGTTTTTCTCTCGGTCGGGCTTGTGTTCTCTCTCTCTCTCTTGCCGTTACATATATTATGAAGAAAATATCCTATTTAGCTTGAGAAATTCGTCCTTTCATTCTTTGAAAAGACTCAGTTTGGATCACAGTTATTAAAATAATACACTGCTGGCCTTTTGAATACTATAGGATACGTAGTTGTTTTTAATTGGCATTTTTTGGAATTTTAATAAAAAGATTATTTTGGAAGGTATCTTTTGATTTTTGGTATTGATTGATTGATTTATTTTTTTACAAATTATATATACATATTTACAAAATATAAAAAGAGGCTTCTGGCTACAGTGTTCAACATAACGCTCAACAAAACTAAAAACAATAATATGAATAGACGAAAGAAAACATTGTTATAAGCTAAGGAAAAAAGTAAGGCATCTTTGATCTTTATTTTCCAAATCCTTCCTTAATCTTTTTACCAAATATAATTGCAATTTAACAAAAAAAAAAAAAAGTTTTGTAAATTATAACAACAAAATAACACTTTGAAAAAAATTTCCAAATTCATTTTTCCTACTTCTTTGTTTAATATCTATCAATTGATGATAATAAGTGGAAATGTTCAAAATAGTAGCATCAAAAAATTTACAGAAATTGATTTTCTAAATTAAAAAAAAACAAAAAAAAACTGAAAATTTGTCATTAAAGCATCCAATAGGCATCTACTTGTTCTAATTGCAGACGTTAAGTTTTTCAAATTGTTTTTCTCATAACCCCCTTGGTATGGTATAAATCAAAATATAGCCTATTTATACTGTAAAAAATTATGCCTTTATTATTAGAGTATTTCGCTATAAATTACAATATTAGTGAGCTAAAAATAAAAGATGGTATCATATTTTGAGTGATAATTTTATAAAAATTTATTTTTAGAACTAGCTAACCATATTGCTTGTTACGCCAGGCTCTTGAACAAAATTCAATTATTATATAATCAATTTGATTTTAATTTAGTTTATAACTTGCTATAAACATCTTATTCGATGATACTGTTTTTAATTAAAAAAAATAAAAATTTGACACAAATTGCAAAAACTTCATAAATCGCAAAGTTTAATCATGGTGTCAAATGACATTGCAATTTCTTATAATAGTAGCACCTTAGGTAAATTTTATTGTTTCTTACATTGCTGATTTATTTGCAATTATTTGTACTCTTGTCAAAATTGTTCAAAATTTATTTTTCATAGCAAATACGAACATGTTTTATGGTCATCTGTGTAGGAGAAGGCTTAACGCCTTAGCTGGACGGGGAAAGGTGCAGCTCTATTGGGTACCCGGACATGCGGGAATAGAGGGCAATGAGAGGGCGGATCGGCTGGCTAGGGAAGGATTCTTCTTTTTGCGATCCCGCGCCAGCCCCTGCCGTAACTAAGAGGTTTTGTGATAGCCAGATCAGCCTTTGGGAGACGAGGGTTTTGGAGAAATGCTGGGAGGACACACAGGGGTGCCTCCAGGCTAAAAGATTCATCAAAGGCAGCAAGCAGGGGGTTTCAGCATTACCTCTTGTCTCTTAGTAGGGCAGGACTGAGGATCTTGGTGAGTATAGTGACTGGACACACATGGGTGTCTAGTCATTTGCACAATATAGTGAGGACGTCTAGTCCCGTATGTCAGAACTGTGATTATGGAGTTAGGAAAACGGTGTATCACTACTTATGTCAGTGTCCCCGTTTCACTGGTACTAGGCTGGTACTAGGTTTCGTGTATTTGGGAGGGCACCACTCTCGCAGGATTGCCTGGGTGAGTTGGAGTTGAAGGATGTCTTGGGATAGATTGACCGGTAGACTACCGGGGGAGATTAATTAAGGGGCTGAATTGGGGGAAACTGGGGGATAAGAGCCTATAGGCTTAGATCCCACGCCAATAGGCACCCAGTTTCAACAATAATAATAATAATAATAATAATAATAATGGGAATCAGGAGGACCATCATATACGAGATGCAGCAGGCTGTGGTACTCCACACCTGCCGCGTTGTAAGGGAAGTGGTAAGGGAAGACGCCAGAGACTAGCACGGACATGTTTTTCTTTTTCTTTTGTTTTCATCATAGGACAATTGTCCGGTCCCAGTAAGAACGTAAGTACTAAATCCGGGAAACAGGTTCCTCCCTTTGGAAAAAAAAAATAATAATAATATGGTCATCTGAGATTAAATACATGTTCTTAGCGAATGGTGTTTAAGAGTGCCTGTGTGTGTGTGTGCGTGCGTGCGTGCGCGCGTATGCGTGTGTGACTTATGTGTGTGTAAACATATTTTGATAAACTATGTATTTTGATATTTTATAGATGCTTGATATTATCGTTTGATATATCGTCTCATTTGTAATCGAAACTTTGGTCAAAATCCATCAACCGAAAGTAGTATTTTACTGAATAACTTTCTTTTCTTCAGTTTTACGCGATTTTCACGAAAGTAGGTCCAACAATTTTCTATAAATACATAAATGTATTTGCCATATTTTTTAAGGAAAATTTAATTTTTTGGCCCATGCTAGGGAAGTGGAAACATCAAGATACCCTTTGAAGTATCACCTCAATAACGATCTGGTTGGTTTCCTCACTGGGCATTGCGGCTTAAGGTGACATTTCTGTATTATGGGGCTCATACCCGGACATTTTTTTGTGAGGGTTTGTGAGACGGAAGAAAAAACACCCACTTTACATCTCACGACGGATGTTTTGGACTATAAGGAAATTAGGTTTAGAACGGAACAGGATGTCGGTGGAAGAGCTTAGGCTATATCCTTTTAAGGTTATGGTCCGATTTGTTTGGACTGTGGTAAAACTTAGGTAGGTGAAACTTGGGCCCGGACTTCTGTTTCAGACCCGGTAGTTGTTATTCTCCTGGGGCAGCTATATCAGCTATAGCTTTGGATAGCCTAAGGTTTTATCTGAATAATAATAATAATCACATCAGTAAAATGGACGGTAGTACTGTACATGTTGTGGTTGATTCTTTTGTTCCGCACTATAATGGGTATGAGAAGGAAAGCATTGGGTTTATAAGAAGAAATAAACTGGAATTAATACTGAACATTGTATAATCAAGAAATAGTACAAACTGCCAGGACGTTACACGTATATAGAAATTGGTAGCGAGAAATTTAGACTGAGCAAAGAGAAGGGTAGTAATTGGTTGCTGACGCGTTGTAACTGCTGTATAAACTGTTCTAAAGGCTGTCCCTTGTAGGGCTAGCGCAGCTATATATATGCAGAGTCTCTCACTCTAGTCTGGCCTACGTAGCGAGTGAGATTCTCAATTTTGTGTGTCTCTCTCTCTCTGTTTAGTCCCTCTCTTCTGATCCTATTATACGCACCAACAAAAGTCCTGGCCCGGGTTTCACACACCTAAGATATACCATAATCCGAACAAATCGGACCATAACCTTAAAAGAACATAGCCTAAGCTCTTCCGTCGATAATCGTGTTCCCGACCTAAGGTCCTGAACCTAACCACAACCTCTACTTTAAAAGCAACCATGTGCGTTTTAAAAAGCGAAAAAAAACATATGTTTTTCCACCCTGATATCAACGAACCCCCTCTTAATCTAGTTAGGTCCTCATAAAAACACTTTTCAAATACCAGTGTATCAACTAAATTTGCTCTGTTTTGACAAAAACATCCTGATGATGTCCGAACGCTCGAAACCTTTCGATGACCACAAAATAGAAGCAAGCTATCACGGAAAATATCTCTGATGATTGTACTATATATATTAAGGTTACACTAAATAAACTGTTAGAATTCTAAGTTCTGAAGAAAATCGGTTGTCCAGAAGTGTAAATTTTAAGAAGAGATAGTTTTCTGAATTATTTGAAAGATTTTTAGAAATGGCTCCAACGATTTTCTTCAAACTGAAATACTCATTGCACAAATATAAAACCTAGCACTTTTATTTGATATCTTATTTCTGTGAAAATCCCCCACCACATTCACCATGTGATACCAAAAAAAATAAGGAACTTAATGGAAAATTGAACATTTTTATTAAAACTACGTGTTTAATAGAATATTTGTCAATTACAATTGTGATTTGCAGTAAGAGAATGTCGTGACTGGATTTATTTATTTTTGTTTCCAATTTAATATCGACAGAGTCGTTTATATGACACGCTTTACCCTGATAAAACGAGCGGTGATTAGATGAAGGGCAGATTGAGCTTCGTGATTACAAACAGGAAGTTAATAAGAATGGTGGAATAGTTATTGACATAATACTTCAAGCGAAGAACAAGATGAAACATTGAAATAAATCAAAAGGGTACGATCAATGTTTTATAGTGTCATTTGAAATAAACCAATATACGATGGGTTATCTGACAGTTTGTTATATAACATGAAAATGTTAAGTAACATATTATTAAACATTTCACTTCACTTTTTTTTTTTTTTTGTAATATAGTATCAACTAGTTATAATTGAAATCTGGTGTGAAACAGTCACACAACTTTAACTTGCTCTTACTCCAGTTCTCAAAATTATAATTGACAAATTCTATAGTTCGTGTACCAAATGTAATGCAATTCGTTGACAACTGAAACAACTGTCCAGTAAAAGTACACTTCCGGTTGATTTATTTCCTTGAAACTGGGAATTTCGGTCATCTATTTCTTTCTAATTAATTCTGTTTCGATGATAGAATTTATAATCAACAATGATAGCATTTTAGAGAAAAACATAACCCCACCCCTCCTCAAAAAGTGCCCTTAAATAAATTTTCCCGGAGAAATGTTCCAAATAAAAGTTGTAGCTGTTAGTATATGTAGTTGATATACCAAGTTTGGGAAAAAAAAAAACACTAGTAAAGTGGTACTTCCGGTTGAGGAATTTTGACAGACGACCCACTGTCGGATCCCATGGTGATAACTAAACGGAATATCAAGTTTGAACTTTCTACGACTTTTCGTTTTTGAGGTATACTGTTCACATACATACATACATACGCGCACACATACACACCACACACACACACACAGATCATTTGCTAAAAACCACTTTGGACTCAGAGGTCCTCAAAACGGATATTTCCGGTGAAAACTCGATATCGAAAATTTGACACGATTACAATACTTCCTCTTACTAGAAGTCAGAGAAAGTAAAAGTATTTATCTAAGTTCTATGGAACACATCGCCTTCAAATATGTAATTTTTACTACATTTCTATTTTCTTTCTTCTTTAGTACTTCCTCTTATTCCTAGTAGAAGGAATACTGAATAGATTAGAATTGATTCTGTGGGAGGATTGATCTTCAGTCGGCGCCACCGCGACCCCCAAGGTTCCCCTAAGTTGGAGAACCCTCCCCAGTCCTGCCCTTTATTTGAACTTTCGAATCTGGGTAGGCTCATAGGTGGTCGGTTAAGAGCAACTCCCATCAGAGCACCCTCTCGAGTCGTGTCTGCCTTAATAGACCCGAGAGGGGCCCCTGGCTGAGGCTTGCAGGCGTCAGCTTCTCCTCTCCAAAGAGGCGAAACCTCAGCCATACAAGTCCCTCGCATTGACACAGAACGTGCAGTGCTGTTTCCTCTTCTTCCTGACAAATCCTAAACAGGCTTATCCATTGCCAGGCCCATGCGGTCCATGTGCTTATTAAGTCTATAATGGCCAATGAGAACGCCAACTGCTATCCTTATGGCCAACCGGCCTAATTAGAGTAGTTCTGCAGTTAGCCTAGGCTGAGTAGCTATCTATCAATGAACGTTTTCCTGCCTTTGGCCTGTGGATTTAGCCCCCATTCTCTCGATCGACCCAGAATAGAAAAAAATGTTTTTAGCGAATGAGAGTGTGTGTGTGTGTGTGTGTGTGTGTGTGTGTGTGTGTGTTGTATATGTTAACAGAATATCTCAAAAATGAATGGCCGCAGGAAGCATAAAACCTTATCAGGTGACGAAGATTTCAAGCAAAATCCATCAACAGAAAATGCGAGTTTATTGAATGTTTTTTTTTTTTTCTATTTTGCGTAATTTTCATGAAAACCGCTCCAACAATTTTCTTTATACTTTGTACACTATCTACACACATTAATATCTATCCATTTCATTGAAAATCCATTTACCCGGGTAAATTTGATTAGAAGAATAGTAGCGTATTACTCTAAGTAGCGAATAGTATTACTCTAAAGTAATAATCAATATAATATATGGTTTTTACCACCTACCTAAATATGAATACACATTAGAAGCATTGATAGAATTCCAAATTTTGAAGTAAATCCGTTTACCGGAAGTACGATTTTGCAGAATAGATTTTTTTGTGTATTTTGGAATTTTCACGATTTTCTTTAAACTTGGTGTGCTACCTGCACTGATAAAGTTTCATTTTACCAAAAAAAGAAAAAAAATTGATTTAGCACGGAATTTGTAGTGTTAAATTTGAAATCTATCCCACCAGCCGACCATGTGCGTTATTTTGGACTATACCTAAACAAAAGACTAACTTGGATCCCCCATACAAGACTTAAACGTTCTGAGCTAAACAAACGATACAAACTTCTAGCTAGGCTACTTGACAAACGCTCAAAACTAACGCTGCAGAATAAAGGACGATTGTATACTTGGCTTTACGAAACGGCTAAAAGATCCAAAACATCAGCAGACTACAAACACTTCAATCTAAAATACTCGGCCGCTCATTAAATCCTCTGGCGCAATAGCCCATGAAGGACTGCCCAAGGCTTGCCATGCAGCGTTTGAATAGGGGCGCGTGTGGTAAGCACGCCGCAGTTCCCACGCCGTTTAGTTCCGTTTAGTTCCGGCCTTCGCTACCTAGGGCGCTACTAACTGTAGCTTCCCACATTTTATCACGATGCTGGGGTCAACACCGACTTTGCCTACACAGGAATCGAATCCTGAATTCTCGCACGAAAGGCGAGTGCGCTAGCCACTAGACCAACGCGCGAGGACCCCATTAAACGCTCGCTTTTATGTAAACAATCCATACTATACACACAGATCTCCATATTCCATTCATCTCTGAACTTGCCAAAACTTGCTGCAATAAATTTCATCAAAACTTAAATTACACCCTAATCCTTTAGCCAGCTAACCTCTTCTCAACAATACCCCCCACCAATCCTCCAAGACGACTAAGGCACTGTTGGCCCCGCGACCAACTGGTTGACTAACGGCGTTCATCGCTGGATGACCGCTATTCCCGACTTCCACGCCACATATATGTACATAAATCAGTTTTACTTATTGTACAATTTCGTACAGTTGTAAATGTTCAATAAAAACGTTATAAAAAAAAAAAAAATCATGTTATATGCATTGGTTCAGTGTTCATATTGATCCAATGATCATAGAGATCGTGACGCTCCTTAAATTAAAAAACTATTTTGTAACTAGGATTGTATACTACGGTATATAAATAAATGCCAAATATACATTAAAAATAAATAAATAAATAAATAAATAAATAATATTAATAATAATAATTCATTTAAAAATTATATAAAAATAAAAAATTAAAAAAAAAAAAAATAGATAAATTTAGAAACAAAATCTCTTATAAAATAAATTATAAAAATAATTATGACTTTATCTTTTTTAATGAAACAATAGAACTGATGTTTTATGAGGAGGGCAAACAATCATTGTAGTTAATGATGCCCTTAATTTATAATAGATATATATCATCTAGTAAGAGATTATATTACACTTAACTTTTATATTTCATTTTTTTGTTTTTTTGCGTTTTTAATTTATTTATTTATTTATTTTTGTTTTGCACGGAAATTTCCACTTTTTTTTTTAATACTTTTTTGTTTCATATAAATTTTTTTAATTGATTATTCTAATTTTTGCATAATTACATGTTAACAAGCTTTTTTTATTTATTTGATATAAATTAAATAAGGTTTTTAGGCGTTCTCATTAATAATAATAATAATAAAAAAACACCGGAAACTGAAAGTTCTTTACGAGGTGACAAGGACTCGGGGGAATGGATGTAATGGCTATTTCCAATAGTCCTCCAAACTTCGACCGGAAATGAATCTACCCATATGTCACTTTCTACAACAAATATTAAATTATAACTTTATAAATTTAATTAAGATCCTGAATTACAATAAATAAAGGAAGTAAAATAATAAATACATTGTTTACATTGAAAGAATAAAAACAAAAAAATTTCAGTTTAATATCTATCGACCGTACTTTTTTTTTTGTGGTAAAGTAATTTTCTCTATTGAATGGTTATCTTAAAACTTTGTAAATTTACTAAATACTTAAAAAATCTTTTCACTTTAATTCAAATGTTTCTTCGATATAGTAAATTGATTGCTAAAAGTTTTTTGGAATTTATAAAAAATAAGCTATTATCACGTATAAACATTCAACTAAGCTAAAAAAAATCTAGTGTGACACACACAACTTTCTCTTGCTCCAGTTTTTAAAATTTATCGTAATTGACAAATTTTATATTTTAGTGTACCAAATTTAATGAAATTCGTTGGTGTTAGTCGAAGAAACTCGTTGAAAACTGAAAAAAAACTGTTCAGTTCCGTTTTTATTCATTTGCTTGAAACATGGAATTTTGACCATCTATTTATTTCTAATTAATTCTGTTTGGACGTTAGAATTGTATAATCAACTATGTTAGCACTTTAGAGAAAAACATAATCCCCCAAAAGCCCCCTTAAATTACTTGACCAGGAGAAATGTTTTAAATAAAAGTTGTAGCTCTTTATATGGGTAGTTTATATTCCTA